>JAUJYS010000282.1:0-25942 GCA_033995665.1 Melogona broelemanni | reverse complement strand
GAATCGGCCCAGTTGGAGAGCACTTGTCCATGGCGTCACCAGGAGTTGGAAACGACTCGACGGATCTTAACAACAACAAGTGGCAGGATTACACCTTCTCGGGCATGTCATCAAATTTGTTGCTGGGCCCTCGCCTTCACTGGGAAAGATCTTGACTCTCGACCATTTGGTAGCAGAAACAGTTTTGAATTCTTATGAGAAGCGCAATGATTTATAAAAAAATAAATACTTTCAAAAATGGAAGAAAGTTTTGCGAAATGTCGTTGATTCTGTATTTGTCAAAAATAAAGCTTCAGCAAAATTTTAAAAACAGTAAATAAAATAAATTGTAGGCCAAAATTACGTTAACGCATTATTCAGGAATATAGGTATGAGGAACAGAAATCAGGAATAGCCGTATAGGATACTGACGATATATGACGTTTTTTTTTCAATTAAACAACTAGGGATGCATGCTCCGGGACCGTGTCCAAACTCCAAAGCAAACAGTCTAGCCAACTCTCATTTTTAAAATAATATTGCTTGAATATTTTGAACGTCTAACACGCATAAAATAAGAACGCGTAAGTACACGTATGTTGTTGAAAAAATACCCAGCACATCTTACGACATCTTAACATTCAATTATCCATCGCACAAGCATGTAATTTTGCTCGACAAAACAAGTTTCTATAATTTGTCGCCATCGGGCCATCGAATGAGTTCCAGATCACCCTGAAAGCCGCAAAAATGCTGTTAAACTAGTTCATACCGCTCAATGCCAGCATGACCCCCAAAATAATTAGAAATTGTGTTGCTCTTTGCGCGAGAGGCACGTTTCGGGATAAATACGCACCTTTAACCCGGCCGAACGTTCCGAGAAGTTCGCTTTAATTTCGTTGGTGGCGCTGCTGACCGGACAATTCGTGAGAGTCTATGTTGTTGCACTCAGTGTTGGGTCCGTTCCTTTTGAAAAGGAACCAGTTCCCGTTCCTCCGATCAAAAAAGGAACCAGTTCCCGTTCCTCAAAAATAAAAAGGAACCTAGGCGTCCCTCCGTTCCTCAAGAAAAGGAACCAGTTCCTCTTCCGTTCCATTACCGTTCCTTTTCTTCAATATTTGAACAATTTGAATGATGACGTCACGGAGTTGCACGTTCGCGTTGCCAATTCATTAAAATAAGAAAGTGTGCCAAATTTCAATGTCAAAATTCGTTCCGAGAACCGGTCACAACCTAGTTTGCTGACATATGTATACGAGTATAACAATTTCCGCTGTTCACAAAATCAATTCACTCGTTTTTAGTTTCGACATATTTTCGAAAAATTAACTTTTACGAGTTGTTTTTTTAATTCACCGTTGCGCCTAGTGCACTACAGGAATATTGCACCCTCGTGTTTCTATGGAGATATGCGAGGGGCAGGGAAGGGAAGGGAAGAGGGATGGCAACTGGAATAGCCAGACTGCAGGATCCACCCATAAGCTCTGGACTTCCTAATGAAAACTCAGGGCTTCGTAACATGTCCCCATACCCACTGAGCCATCGGAACTATTTAGTTCTAATTTGGTGCATTGAGGAAAGGTTTTAGTTGTGTTTCTCAAAAATAATTTCAATTTTATTTTTGTTTCATTTACGGATTCTAGCCAACTCGTTCACGGTTTGCTCCATAAGGCCAGGAGCTGCTTTAAATTTTCTAATAATTTACAATTTCTTTTGCACGAAAAATAATAGTCCTTCCTTCTTAGAATGGCGAAACGTTAACCACAACAGCAGGCCAATAAGAAATGCATATACGCAGTTATGAATAAAACATGATCGCGGTGCAATACAAAATCATGACGCACTTATTCGTTTTTATGTTTCATTTAACCGTAACATAAATTTTTATGTTTGTGTGCGTTTCGGCGTGCAGTTTGACTAGGTAAACATGGGTATGACCGACCGAATTGCACCCGGCGTTCCTGGAAAGAGATAACGACGTTGAACTATCGCGGGCCGCAAAAAAATATCCCCCCAGGTAGAATTAAGAGCTATGAAATTCCGAAAGTCAGCTAGACTTAAACCGGAGGTCAATCGCACTGGTCAGCGGGTAACCCGCCCATTTTTTTTGTTTTTGTTGGTCACCTAGTGGGCCATTGGGTCAGGGTAGCCGTATATACCCCACAAAATTAAAAACGCACGCCACATTTCCCAACACGGGAATATAACAAAATTGGATCTCGATGTTTTGACACGTACTCGATCGTGCTTTTTTTGTCGAATCTGGATGCGGCATAACAGAGGGATTTGCGCCGATAACGCCGCCTGAATACTAATGTGATGGAGGGTCGCGTAAAAGAGATGAATTGCGCAATAGGCTTCGTTTTCCCATCGCGCATATATATCTACATAGTGTGTATACAAGCGTGTTTATATTGGCTGTTGGCGCGCCGGGATTGTAATATGCATTTTTTTTTCCTCCTAAACATGCGCGGGCCGATCCGGAAGTGATGTCGCATCCGTGACCCAAAAGAGACGTAACCACTAATACAGTGGCGCGCACAGTATATTGTCTACTCCAGTGCGTTGGTGGTGGCCCGTCATGCGAAGTATTGGGTGCCAGTATTAATTATTAACCAATGTCACCAATAGCAATCGAAAATTTACTAAAATATATTTAAAATAGTGTATTTATAATTCATTGAATTTTTTTTTTTTTTTAATGTCTTGAAATTAGTTAAGGGACACATTCTGTAGAATAATAACAGTTTGTCAGATAAATAAAGAAGCTTGGATGATATATTGTTTTTCAAAATTATAAAAAATGCTTTCAACTTTCATATGGATGTCGCTTTGTGTTCCCCACTAAACTTGCACACAAAAGGCCTATGTCGAAATTTCAGGAACTCTGAATGGAAAGCTGAACGACAAAAACAATTGACTTTACCTTGCAACTACGAGTACACTGTACAAGATAAATGCATACGTCTTAATGGTAGAAGAAAACGATTTATCTTGGCTATACACCACATTGTCCCTCAAGTAGTGCACCAACTAACATTACATTTCTTTGTTCGACCCATTTTTCCAGCCAAAAAATAAATCAATACTGCCATTTCCGGGTTGACCCGTTTCATTTTCTTCCGCTAGACCATGCCCGAAATGCATACACACTATGATGTGCACGTGTGATAATGGAAGATAAGACGATATACGCGCGGCGTGGCTAATAGCCCATTACTGGCATAAATACAACGTCGGCATGGCGCATTCGGCATTCGCCAACAGGCTTCACCAACGAACCAGCCATGTTGCATTATTGCGGTACGAGAAAACCATTTCTCGTTATAAGCCTACTAGGTGACAGTATAGGTTGTTGTTGCACGGTCACGGAAAAAAAAGGAACGCGCGTTTAGGCCTAAACGTTCGCATACGAGTGTAGACTGTACATAGGCTCTGCTGAGCTGTTTGCATTTAACCTTGCACACACACACGTACTTGTACGTTCACGAGATCCATACCTGACACTGCAGCTTCTAGAGGAGTGACTAAGTTTATGTGGTAACCTCGGGAATGTTGACTTAATAAATTACGCGCGTGATTCTCGCGGCAGTTGGTCACTGGGTCTCCTCACTCATACAGCGTGTTCCGGACGGTCCCGGGTTGTTCAGACTTAGCTGACGGTGGCGGCTAGCGGGACATATTGGAGGAGAGGCCGGGTACATTTTTTTTTTTTTTTTTTAAATCCACCACGAAAACAGAACGAGAGCTGGTGATAAAATGCTCCTCTTTGCAATTTCTAAAATAAATGTAGTTGGTTGCGAGAACATATGTTCCAATTGAATTGAGCGTATCTTCGTACATGTTAGCTCCTTCAATGCAACAAAGGATAATTGGATGGTGGATGGATGGGAAAAGATTTTTGAATCTTGATTTGAACTGGTTTGCATTAGAGAATAAAATATTCTTGTGACTAGTCCCAGATGGGAAAAAAAAAACCTAATGAGAAACCTTGCTACCCTCCGTAGAGTACATTGATTTCCGTCCGCGGTTAGTCAGCCGGAATGCATGGTATGCAAAATTTGTCATCGCGAATTCCGATTTCTCCCACGTTGGCCTACATGCGCATGAACGACAATTATACGTCAGACGACGTAAAAAATACACGAACCCAGACTTCGTTATTATGCGATGGGAGTTATTTTGATGGGTTTGTGCCCTCTGTTTGCAAGCAGCGCACCAAACGATGATTCCATCCATCTCCATCCAACTGAATTATGATTTAGTCCATGCATGACAGAAATAGATCACGAAATTGCCCTGTCTGGTGCGCTACTAAATAATGCAAAACTTCAGTACTTCGGATCGCACGTCGACAAACGGGAATGTTTTGGCATGATTTGGCGTACTGGATATTTGCCAAACCCACCAAATAATAGGTGTATTATTAAAGAGCCAGTCACATATGTCAACGTGAAACTTTCGTGTCTAATGCAGCCACAAATTGTGTTCATTTGCACTTATCTACGTTTCCAATTCGAAATGGTAATTCAATTCCAAATTATACATCTCCAAATGATCTATTAAATGGATGCATGAGAAAATATAGTATAATATTTTTTTTTAAACGATGTGCATGTGGAGTAATTTTTATTAATACTGTAGAGAAATAGAATTTGAAAAAAAATATTTTTGACGAAATTTTTGTTCGTAATGTAAAAAAAATAAAGTTAAAAAAAATATAATTGCGATATATATTATTGCGTTATATAAATAAATTATGTTTTAATGATCTAACCTTGTATCCGAACATGTTCCATCATTTTCCTACCTGTATACTAGTAACATCTCATACGTTGCGAGACACTATGAGGAAAATTCCCCATTTCTTCTCGGTGGGTTTCAACAACAGAACTTCGTTACCTAAATATTTACTTTAAACGCAACAACAAACAGTGCCTACCCGTTTTAATGCATTTTCTATCGTGGAAGGCAACTAAACAGAATTTGGTATGTCTCCCCCGGCTCCATTTACTCGTATAAACATCGAATGGAAGGGACGGATTCCCCGGCAAGAAAACCCGCTCGACCATTTTATTCTCCAATGGCTTCCCAACCGCGTGTTGCCAAACGCCTCGAGAGGTTCTTTTGTACGTCAAACTTGTTCTTTAAAAAAAGGTGCCAATCGCATTAATCGCGCGGTTATATTCTCGCCTCACACCTCTTCCTCCTAGAACCATGCCATCCCCTAGTCGTATTTTACGCGTGTTTTTGTTTGGGGAGGGGGCCAGTTTTTTATCTCTCTTCTTCTTCTTGATGTTGTTTCTGTCTCGTGGTGGTAGAAAAAAAAGCTGCTTTCGCGGCGCCTGCATTTGGCTTATATTTCATCCCCTCTAGTCGGAATGTGAACTTTCGCGTCTCCTACTCTCGTCCCCGCGTCGATTCGAGCAGTTTCTATCGCATTATAGCGGTCGTCCCACCCCAAATGTAATAGCCCCCGCGAGCCGCTCATCACCGACTTTGTGCCATCCAACAACACTTTTTTTTTTCAAAACCACATGGTCTGAAGTTTTTCTTTCCTGTTCAGGTGCAATGCTTAGCGCGAAATCCAATCGTAGGTTCTTTACTCATTTATATATAACCGAATGTGCAGGTACCCTTGAAGTTATGATCATCGGTGATAAAATTCACCAAATTATGTCGAATAATTCAAATTAGTTGGATATGACTATGAAGTTGCTATAATAGGATCAGCATAAGAAAAGGAACCTGAAACTTATCCGTTCCTTAGATTAAAAATATTGTTTCAATTCTATGACATCAGAATGTTGTGTGTGAAGATAAATAAATTTTTCCACGCAATATTTATTTTCTTCTCGACATACAGGGACCACTTGGAAATTTGCGGATGCAGATCTAAATGCCATATGCCGATTTGCGAACACAGACGAATCCGTTGTCGACACACTTAATTTTAATGAAATTGAATTCGTTGAACGGAACCCTTTACACATAAAAGGAACCCAACCTAATCCATTCCTAAGTTCCTTAGAAAAGGAACCAGTTTCTTAGAAAAGGAACCAGTTCCTAGGAACGGAACGGAACTAGAACGTTACTAGGAACATTTCCGTTCCATTCCTACCCAACGCTGTTAAATTCATACCAGATTCATTTATAAATCAGAAATTATTTGTAATATTTGGTTTACAAAATTAATTTGCTGTCACCCTGTACGCGCTCGCAATTCAAAATGACCGGAATTTGCACTGAAAAAATGCGTGCGTCATTTGCCGATGGTCTCCAGCTTTATCTATTTTTCACCATATTCGTCTTTCACCCGTGTCAATTTATACGCATTTCCATGTTTACGTTGTTCTTATATGCCTTGTCCAAATGTAGCGAGGACAGGCTGTAGGCATTTTTGGCAAAAACTCAAGTCGTGTCGCCTGCCAAGAACCCTACGACGCCCCACCCCACCCGACTCCGACTCCTCTTCCCCTGCTCTGGACGACTTCGTCTCGTTCTTTCTTTCGTTCGATCATTCGATAAACAGTTTCAGAGTTTCAGGCAGAATCTATGTTCCCTTATTCCCCGGTTCCGAGGTTCGACGTTTAGAAGTATAAATTATGTAACAGACGTGAACGGTTTAGACATACGAATGGGAACGCCAGGCTGCTCGCTCACGCAGTCGCGGTGGGCGGTATTGATTTAGTCCCGAAAGTAGGCCTTCTTTGATCGGCACCGAGGGATTTGTAGCCTAAATGTTTTCAGGTTTGCTAGCGATGCAAGCACATCCAATCTGGCTAAAGCTTACGAATGAAAATGTGCACAATGAAAAAATGTATTATTTGGGACGACTCAAGTTTTTATTTTGTTTCAAATTTTTTTAGGTATTTAATATTTTTGCTGCAAACAAATATTTATTTTATGTCGAAGTTGTTTGTTATATTAATCAAAAAGTAAATATGATGTGTTTGTATTTTCGGCTGTTGTATCAGTATTTTCGACTGTTGTATCTGTGTGTATCAGGGGTACAACAGGATGGCCCTGTTTGCGTTTGGTCTATGTCTGTCCAGCGGCTTGTGATTCCATTTTTAGGAATTCGCGACCTTTCGGCCAATTGTTGGATTTTATCAAGCAAACGTGGAAGTCAGACTGTAACGCATTGCATGGTTTAAAAAAAGTAAGTTCTCGAGTGGGTCATGTGATTTTTATTTTTGCTTTTTTTCTGTTCATTTTTTTATATAAATCACCGTAGCGCCTAGTGCACTACATTTTTACTTTCTAGCCTTTATGTCTTAGCAAATGTATTGAGAATATTCGTATTTTTATAAATATTATACATATAATATGTAAATTCCCAAATTATCAACGATACGATTTCATATTGTTGAATTTCATGAAATGATTCAAAATACAATTTGCCACCGAACAATGGCGGGTAGCACAATTTTTTTAAACATCGAATATATCGCATCCTATTGTTATATTTTCAGCAACATTTTGGCCGAGTGAGCTTACAGCAAACTCGCAGAAATTATCCCAGTTTCCAAAATGTTGCCATATCTTTCGCCTAAAATTTCCGAGAAACGATTGCAATAGAAATGTGAAGATTTTGTCAGCACTTTGGTAACAACAAAAAAGCCCACCAAATGGAATAGTTTTGCTAGAATCATCTGAGTCAGCTGCTTGCCGAGCGTTTATTTTTTACTCTTGTTTTTCGCAGGCGACTCGAAAAGTCTCTCTCACTTTGGCTTGACGCCAACCAGAAATGGAAAATTAATATGATGCTCTGACTTTCGTGATTTGTCAAAGCAGAAATGCGAAAATGTCGAGTTCACGAGTTCGAGCTGACGTAGAGTAATTTGCACGCTCATTTCAATCCTGATAAATGTGTGTGGCTATATAGCTTGTCCTAGTTTGCATTGCAATTTTTGGTACTGTGAACTCTGTTATCTGATAATTAAGATAGTGCCAACTTTTTTATTTTTAACCCTGATTACTGTAGCGAATTCTACAGGAGATTATGTACTCTTCGTGTCACTGGCAATATCTGAGTGGTACATTTTCACCAGTCCTTGATCCATGTTCTAATAAATGAGAACCTGCGCCGGGAATCGAACCCGGGACCGCCCGTACCGCAGTCTGTTGCAATACCGGCTGGGCTAAACGAGTCGCACAAAACTTCATTCCTATCATAATCAAACGAATGAGTCATAAAATAATTGAAAGCAAAGTTTATTATTGGAATTTAAATTTTTAAGCATCAACTGTATAATTTTTTTTAATCTGATTGGAAAATAGCCCTAGCACGCTGTGTTGCTCTCACAATTGGACATGGACGGTGTACAGGGAGAGTATTATCCTATTGAGGTAAAGTTGTAAACGACTTACTTAACGACCCTGGATCCCATACAGAATCAAAGTTGCCTATGTGGAAAAGGTATTCCAAATATTCGGCATCCGACAAAAGATCGAAGTTGCCCATGTGGAAAAGGTATTCGATATTTTTTGGCACACAAAATGGAATCCAAGTAGTGCACCAACATTCGAGCTGAACAACATGCAAGTGAAAGCATTTAGCTTTTCATTCCTTCGTATGCGGGGAGATCCGATCCATACAGGAACGTGTACAGCATCACAGTGAATGATTGATGGCCTTTTTCGGTTTCGCTGGAACAGCCCGTGGAGCTGTGACTCTTTGGCCTCGCCAATTGCGCACCAATTTTGAGCCTAATTGGTTTAAAAGGGATCAGGGGGGATGGAGGGAAGGGGGAAAGAAAGCGGAAGCAGCCATAATCAATCTATCGAGCCAAGGGATTTAAGATGATGGCAGGATTATGCATTATGTACAAGATGAATACGTTACTCATATCGATTCGATAGTTTTAACGACGCGCCCATTTGGACCCGCCGCGCCCGTACCGATAAGCCCCTACGAAAAAACGTTTTAGGGGCAATACATGCTCGATAAATCAGTGACGATTCCGCCGAGTGCTTACACCCACGCACTTTTCAATATCAGTGTCTTATTCCTCAATTTACGAGTAAAGAAATAATCCGGAAAACTGAAACGAGTAGCGGAGTAAATATTTCACCGTATTAATGTACTCGGAGACTGAGAGACCCCCCATTTCGAATGTCGTGGATTTCTCGTCGTAGCCCAGTCGGTATTGCAATCGGCTGCTGTACGGCGATCCCGGGTTCGATTCCTGGTACGATCTCTTGTTAATTCATTCGATCTCGGGATTCTGGTGAAGATAATATTGTCGAAGCAACACGAGGTGGGTACAAAATTTCATCTAGTGGCATTCATTACATGGATCGAAACAATAATGAAAATAAAAAAATGAATGAAATTCGCACTGAATTCATCAGATTTTTTTAATTGCTAACTAGTTTTACTGAAACGCTTTCGATTGAAAGCGTTGTCAAAATTATGATCGATATACGAATACAGCGTTGGGTAAGAACGGAACGAAAAAGTTCCTTTCCTAGGAACTTTTTCTTTTTTTGAGGAACTTAGGAACGCTTAGGTTCTTTTTTATCTGTAGGAGGAACGGGAATTGGTTCCTTTTGTTGAGAAACTGGAACGAGGGTTCCTTTTATGTGCAAAGGGTTTCTCTTGAATAATTTTCAATATTCACAATATAATAATTTACAATATAAGTACAATTTTCCAAAGTGAGTCGATAGGCAACAAATTTTCAGCATCAAACAAGCATTTGTTCTTTAGATCAGTTTAAGTCGTCAATCAAACAAAACAAATATTTTTTAATCGAAGGAACGGAAAAGGAGCGGAAAGGTTCCAAATTGATTTTGAAAAGGATCTAGGAACGCCCAAGTTCCTTTTAGTTTCTCTGGAATGTGAACTGGAACCGGATCCTTTTCAAAAGTAACGAACCCAACCAACCAACCAACACTGGATTAAGATTATTTATCCTTCTGGGACTGAAATTTTCGGCCGTGGCTCTCAGAGGGAATGATAGTTGGATGAAGGCTATCGATAGATGGAGAACATGCTCGACGAAAGATTCATGAAGACTCTTTACCCGCCCGGCACAGAGGAGCGTCAGACACGTCTGATCTTGGAGGAACCCAACAAACGAAGGCTCTCAGGAGGAACCCAACAAACGAAATATTCCACATTAATCCCACAAGTCCATTTCAAGCCACGGATCTTGAGAGGACGGACCGGTGATGTAACTTTTTGGTAGTTGGATTCGACAAGATAAACATCTCCTTGGCTCGCTTGACCCTTTCGCAACCAACGTCGCGCACTTCAACCCACTTAAAGCGCCAACTCAGTCCGCTAACGCAGACATTTTGTCAGACTTTTCCCACTGCAGATAAAACCGCTATTTTCACGCTTACGCAAACCGCCGAACACCAGCGGCGCGCCAGCTTCCGTAGAAGAAGCAAAAGTAATTAATTATTCCGACAATTGTCTTCCACAATCCCCAGTCTGCCGTTAGTTCTGCTCATTAACATTCAGCTTTTACGTTCTACGTAATTGCATGTACTGTATATATTCCCCCCTCGCAAAATTCCCTTTAAACCGTGTATGAACGAGCGTAGAACTTTTGTTAGCGCCTGCATAAATGGAGAGCGAGAGTTTCAAACGCCGAAATGCGATCTTTAACAATTTAGGCTATAATTATGCGAGCGTCTAGTTATAATGCTCTCTTTCTTTCTTCCAGACTCTCACTATTGTGCATGCTCAAGAGGCAGAAGCTTTTCGATTGCATAACCGCAGTTTTATTTCAACTACCACGTGTTTCAAGTGGCTGTTAAAACGCTCGATAATGCTCAGCTTATCTCTTTTAATCATTCCAGTTACACCGTTTATGTGTTACTTTGAAGATCATCCGAAAAGAATTAACGAAATTGCCATTTCGAAAGTGCCAATAAAATTATTACATAGTATTTCTTGTTTAAACTTTCGTACGTTATTTAAAAGTAATGATGATAAAAGAAGAATCTATTATTTTGTACGCTCAGTAAGTGTCGAACAAAATGTAATATCGAGAAGATTCGTTTGAAAAGAAATATGTAATACAACGTTTTCTTATTTAAAAAAATTCTAAAATGTATGACTCTTTAGTCTACTAAGTAATTTCGTTAAAGGTTCATAATATGTAATCCCTGAGCAACATAAAAGATCATAATGATAAGTCTACGCCGAATTGCAACATTTACAATTCCAAGTAACCGGGTAAAAAGGGGACACCACTTAAAACCGCAGGCCAACTTAATGGACACCCTGTAATTATCTACATCGCAACGTATCCACAAAAGCACTATCGCCTTACACGCACCACAGCTTATTTTAAACAATTATAAATAGAATTACTGATGAATAACGGCAACGTGCATAATGGCTAATGTATGAGATGCGTTCTTAGGGCTTCTTACGCACTATGCGGGTTCCTCAATGTACCTACCGTACATGGCGAAGCATCAATAACTTAATCAAGCAGCAAATTGCATCTGCATATACAGAGTATATCGGCTCAATGACAGTTCCCATCAGGCTTCGAGTAACGTTCGGAGCGGAATATTCGTGCAATATTTATGCAAATGGAAAACATCGATCGATTACTAAAAATAGTTTGCTCAGCGATATCAAAAAGATATAATTTTATTTAGAAATATTGCAAATACTTTCACACTACTTATATAGCAAAGGAAGTGGGGACAAATTTCATTATACATACTTCGTTCAAAAAGTTATGAGAAAAAGTTGTGAGGAAACATTTTAATGAGCATATATAAATTTAAACAATACTATTTCGAAAATAGTAATGTTTAAATTTATACATGTTCCGTAGAATGTTTTCTCACAACTTTTTCGCATACATTTTTGAACGTTTAATTTTTTTGAAAAGAGAGCTTGTATTTGTTTTGTAATGTACAATACAGTATATCATTATATTGTATATACAGTATCGAGCCAGTATTATTAAAGCTGTACCAATGCAATATCTAATTTCCCACAACTCTTATGTATACGGACGCGCCTGAGCCATAAATGGGAATTGCCTATCGACAATGTGCGTCGTTGTAGCTAATAATCGAAACCTGTCGCCTTTTAGTCGGCACACCATGTTAGCACTTTGGGGTGAAACGCCCTATTGCATTAAGCGAGGCCGGCTGTGCGCCTAATCGAAACAATCGATAGATTTCGATAATGTAACGTTAATAAATCTCGATCTTTTGCTCGTTTGCACGATTCTTTTGCATCGTGACATTTTGTTTTAAGCTTTAATTAACTAGCAGGCATATATTACATGTCAATCAATAATTTGCTAATTGCCACACTCCATTTAACAGCGAAAGACTGTAACTAATTAAAACGTCAATTAATCGTACGATCTTTTAACAGAGAAAAAAAATGATAAAAATACGGATCGTAAAAAGTAGCACATTAGCTTTCATTCAAATGATTAAATTATAGAAACAAAAAGCTTATTAAAGAGAATTAATAATCACTATTTAAACGCGCCTGTAGAAATTATACGAAGCCAACCAAGTTAGGCAACATTAGACAGTAATTAGTATTTGTTCGGAGAAGTAGTCTTTGTTCAACGAGTGTTCAGTAGAACGTACATATGTTAGTCTTTTCCAAGTAGCTAAAGCTTAGCTGAACTTGTATCGAACACAAAAACCTAATATATCAAAAACAATCTTTTCGTTATGCATACCGTAGTGCTGTCTTTGATTTGGCAGCCGCGCTGTATCGATCGTAGCCTCAGTTTGCCATTGGGTGGTCTGGTCGCCTCTCATTGGTCCAGGGTGGTGTACCGGCTGCCATTGAGCTGACTTTTCGTGTCGCGTGCACGCGCGTCAGTGTGCTCAGCTTCTTCCCTTTAATTAATGCAATTAATCTGCTTAATGGTCCGTGCCCAAGATTGCAGAAGGCGCGCGCTTTGGCGGCCATCTTGGATGTGGCACTCTCGCGTTGGCACTTTCATCGCCTGCCTTAACCAATATTCTATTAAAGTTCTTCCTATTCCGAAGCTAGGTACAACTTTTATTGCGAGACTGACAATTAAGGAAAAACACGATTGCATTAATTAAATTCATGCTATGCGTATTACTTTTTGCATGTGAAATTATTATTTTCGGCGAATTTTAACTTAAAATCGCATTATTTGTCAGAAATCGCAACCATGACAATTTAATATTATACATATTCACTGTGAGTTGAATGTGAATATTTGTTCGTATATACATGTTTGTGATCAATTAATTAATGAAATTGCAATTGAATTGATAATATTTACTTATTTATTTGATAATATTTACTTATTTATTTGATAATATTTAATGGTTCATGCATGGGATCGTATGTACAGTAAATGCATGTGTGCATTTGCATGCATTGTATATTTGCATTATTTTGAATAATCAATATTTGGTATGCGTAATGAAATGGTTATACGTCCTTGTGCTACAATATTTGAACTCACGCATGGTATACTTCGCTTTGCAAATGCAACACCAAATGACATGCGTGGAAGCAAGCGATATGCCAGGGAGACTGCATGTCAAGAATGATAAGCTGATAATTCCTTGTTGAATATCCAGCTCTGTTGCCTGCACGTAAGCGGCGATGCTTGCCTCAGACTAATCTTTGAATTTAATGCCGTAATCGGCGCGTGATCAGGACATTGACACTCGCTTGAATGACATTCGTAGATCTTCGGCCAAAAATACTGCGCATGGTGGACGACATTTACCTGATCAAATTGTTGTTTGTCAAATGCTGTACAAGCTTTTTGCAAGGCGCACGTTCGCTCAGCTTTATCACATTAGCATTTATGCCGTATGTGCGTCTGGGGCTCAGAAAAAAGGGAGTCTTTGCATTTAACACGTTTTGTGGGATTTGAGAGGGAAATGTTGGTTTTCCATTACTTTTTTTAAGTAATCTGGAAAAGCATCACATATTTGCAGAAGATGAATAATGTTATTGTAATAATTATGTTAATTAATAATCCTCACTCGGAATACGCGGCTTCCATCTTTCTCGGGTCTCAAGGAAGAAAAATTGTAATGCGAAGCGTCATTTTTTTTTTTTAAATCACCGTAGTGATTTGCACTATAGGATTACTGCACCTTCATGTCTCTATGGAGATATGCGATGGGAAGGGAAGGGATTGGGAATGGCAGCTGGAATAGCCAGGCTGCAGGATCCACCCCTAAGCTCTGGACTCCCTAAAGGAAGGTCAGGGGTGACGCCAGTACACCAGGCTAACGAATAAACGAAAGCCTGAGCCGGGAATCGAACCCGGGACCGTCGGCTTCGTAGGATGTTGCCATACCCACTGAGCCATCGGTACGTATATTTGTCGATGTCTGAAGATAGATTTGCGAACAACTGGCAACGAACAACGCCAAAGTGCCGTCAATTAGAATCTGTATGTTGCTTTCCAACTTTGAAGCATAGTTGAAGTTTGACGCGAGGTCATCTTCTTTGTTAGCATAAATACACAAAAAAGTTGTCATACATGTGTATACCATTTAACGTGAAATTAATGGGTAACTGAGCAATACTAGTAGTATCATATAATTTGACACTTTAACACATGGTGTAAAGCTGATAATTTCTCCATAAAATATTAGCTCTGCAATGGAGGTTGAGCTTTACCGTTGCGCACATTCCTTTGATAGGTTGCAAAGCATCGCATTAGGATTAGCTTATAGGAGAGCTTAGTGTGAAATAGTCCAAAACGCTATAAACAGTCACTATTTATAACCTACTAGAATTGCAGCGAATCAACCGATTCTCTACCTGAAACGCAACCAGAAGGCGCGAATAATCTTCACGAACCTGATAATATTGTTTGAGTACACAATTACAATACGAGCACACTGTACATGTGGATTGCGTATTTTGTAAATTAAAATACCGAGTGTTCTCAACCAGAATGTTTCTTAGAAATTTATACATTGCGTTTATTTCGAAACTCGCTTACTTAATCTCTTGGTGCTCGGTGAGACACGATTAAGCATGAGTAGTGAGATCGAATGACGATAAACATTCATTATCTTACTTGGCGAAATACGATGATTTGTTAGCCTGTTCGGAAAACATTTCACGTCTGGGTGAAAAGAAAAAAATGGGTTCTGGATAGAAATGAACCGTGTACGTGCGTTGAGTGGTTCTTGAAACAGGGGAGGGGGGGTAAGGATGATTTGTGATCGCCAACAAAAATGGGGCATATATATGTCCTCCGGAGACCCAGGGGTAACGTAAACATAACCTGGCTGTTGACTAAAAATTTCACGTGAATATGTCAACGAAATCGAAGATTTCGAAATAAATTGTGTTGGAAAAAAAAACTACCTTTCTCTTTTTAAGCAAATATTTTCGATTTAATGCTTGCAGTCGTGTGTGTGTCTATGTGTTTGCTCAAACATACACATGTGTATGTTGATGCCTTCTTCAACAGATGTGCCGAATGGAACGCCCTCACCCAAGACTTAGTTGAGGATTCCTCCCTTTTATCCTTCAAGTCAAAACAGCGGGCTAGCCGCATTTGGTCAGACTGCCCAAATCACACATAACCCCACTATTTTCCACAAATCCCCCATTTTCCCACATATTCCTACATATTGCCATTATGCTATGGCGCGGCAATTATCCCATCTAAATCTAAATCTAATGTCGTTTGTATATTTCTAAATTTACTCAGTTTTTTCTCCTTTTGTCGATGTACGGCAGTTGACAGACGCTGGTGCCGTCTAAATTGCCTTGAATTTCGTGCCTAAAGAGTTGAGAGTATTCTCCCAATTTTATATATTTTTAGGCAATATGCGCGCGCGGAGAGCTTGGTTTCCGAGTCGCATGTGTGTGTGTACTCGTGGTCTCAGGCTGTTGCGCGAGTTTAGGGGAGCTGTGCCGAGTAACGGTGTTGTTGCTCAGGGGGTTGAGGTGGAGCATGTCTAGCCTCTCTTTCGACCGAAAGCATCGTAAATGCTTGCGTACATATATCTTGGCTCGGGGATATACGCCGACTACCATACTCTTTTTTCAGATCGACTTGCATTGCCCCGGGTTCACGCACCCTTCTGACTAAAATTACAACAAGTCAACGAGGGGTTGAATGATTTACACCTCCCTAAAAGTGAAATCAACGAAATCGAACGATACTCTGAGATTACGAAATTGCGTAGATCAGTGGCGCCTCGTTCTGAGTGGACACTCGAAGTGCACGGCTGAGGAGAGATACTGAGGTGTTGAGGGGGATAATTATCCACTGACAAGTGTGAACAGAAAAAAGTCACTTTTTTCTGTGGGTCCTGGAGAGAATGCACGCTACGCGAAAACGGCTGTTCGGACAAAAGAACCACGCATTGACCAGAGAAGAGAAAGTCACACCATTTGTAATAAATTTATGTTTTATCTCATTACAAATAATCAACATACATGTACGCAACACCTGTATATGTAAAATAAGTTCTAAAGTAGTAAATAAAATAACTTTTACTAAGAAAATTTTTTGAAAAAATTTAAGAAAACTTTTAATAACTTAAACTACAACAGCTCCTATCACCATTTCGCTATATTGTTTTTAGTTTACTCTATCATTTCTGGCGAAATTTTGGCGACTGTTCTATACACAAACATATAAATATAAATATAGTAAAAATATTGCACAAACGCAAAATTTTTAGAAAACACCTAAACAAGCACCTTTTTGCCCATAATACATGGGTAAATGCTTTATAATTTTGGGCTTTTATGGGACGTGCATTCTAAAGGGACAAGCGTTGCTAAATAAATAAGTCGTTGGAAATGAACTTTTGAAATTGAGTATCTTTTTATTTTTTTGCAATTTATCTCGTGAGTATTGGCTGACCCGTTCCAAGCGCCGTTCTCTATTCAAATCTGAATAACCAACTTGGAGCTATCGATTTCCCTAAATGATCAATTAAATATTATTGACGTGATTGTGAAAGTCTTGTCACACGAATTTTATGCATTAGAGCAAACTCAGCTGAAAATGCTACTCAACTCGGCTGTATAAATTCGGATGCTACCTTTGATGTAATTTGAATAGATTGACTATTTAGCCTGTCTGCCTACAACTTTGAAAAGATAGAGTTTATTTATGCGCGTTCATTTGCCCTTTGATGGCTGGTCGTATACTTTGATTCGATGCCTCGACAGAATAAAAGTTGAACCCATATTCTCGGGGATATACGACACGGGGAAACTGCATTCCGGAGTATCTCGATTGCTCTCCTTTGATGAATATGCAGATGGCTATTCGTCGATATTCGCAATAAACCTGGAGCACCCCATATAGCCCTTGGTCGAGGCTCCTCCGTATATAGCAGCGGTGGACAAGCGGTGGTCAGCGGGATTTTTAATGGCAATTGTTAATCCAACGGCGTTCTGCCGCACTGTCTACACCATTTAATTCGGCTGAATATTTATTTCTAGACCGCTGACAATTGATTCGCGTAATTAATTAAATATTCATCTCACTAATTAAATTTTGCTACAGATACAGGTAGGCACGACAAAATAATTTGAACATACAGAAAATAAGGTTGCATGCAAATCTGGCAAAATTTCCAACAACAAAAATCCAATTATAAATACAACAATTAATGCCATAAGGCTCCATTTTAAAAGCACAAAAAATTGATTTTCAATACACTTGTAGTTCAACATCATTTATTCGTATAATTGATGCAGATATAATATGTAAAGACATTTAAATATGCTCTAGTTTGAAGAAGCTAGCATTATTTTAATTTGATAAGGTTGGATTAGTTCTAGGATTTTTAAAATTTTCAAATCAGTCAGAAATCACACAAGACAAAATATGTTAAATACAAAAAAATGACTGATGCGAAGAGAGGATCAAGCGTGTTTAAAAAGAACGAGAAAACTTACCACTTTCCTAGAACCAGTTGTGTCAATTGTAAAATATAAATTTATGCTGCAAATTAAAAAAAAATGTTGGAAGAAAACGTTCGGCGAAATTTTATGTGAAACGAAAAGTGTGCACACCACTGATGTATGCGAATGCTTTGATGCACTGTATGCATGTACTGCACACTGCACAGTTTATGTAAACGTACCGACGCATGTATAGCCCGAATGTGTTTTTATGAATAATATGCCAAAGATCCTTTACAGACGATAAAAAAGAGAGCACGGTAGTTTATGTAATACAGTTGTCGCGACGAGAAATATTGCGACGCGGATGAGAAAGCCAAAGGCAATTGAGGGGAGGAGAAAAAGGGAGACGTTCCAAAGGATCAACCCTATTGAAACTCCATTCAGAAAGCCTTCAAAAGAAAATACAGCTGGTATAAAAATAGAAGAGAACTTTGGTGGGTACGAGGTTCATGTTGAATACTCGGTATACTTCTATTTCAAGTAGAAGATGGCGACATAAATATGCAAATGTTTGGTCTACTTGAACGTATATTTACGTGCATTCTTGTGTTAGTGGTGGATTGTTTACACTGCTTCTGATTTTGTCGAAATGGTCAGTGGATGTGAGACGTTCCAAAAAAAAGGTGTCAATGGAAAAACTGCATTCAGTGGTCGTTAATTAATTTTTGAGGATGTATTTTTCCCTTCCCTTCTATGCCACTCACATACCTCCATACCTGCACTAGGCACTACGGTGATTAAAAAAAAAATGCATGCAACAAGGGGCCCAATTTTGTGGCTGTCATGCGCAAAAAATTATGTAATTGCAGTGAGTCTTCTACTTCCAGTTCTTTGAGTAGAGTCCAGGAAGCTCCATAAATATATAGTCTTAGAATCCAATTTCGGGCCCAACAGTAACGAAACTTCCTTTTCTTTACCAAAAGAACAACTTCTACGGCAGCTACAATATTTTTTCTTCTTGATGTCCATCCTAAATAAATGAAAACATGTACTGTACTACGAGAAATGTGGAACGAGAACGACGAGAAAACATAATCTGTTATACGAGAAAAGAATACATGTACTGCAATACAAGAAATGACTGGTACATGCAATGTGTCGATCCCACGTATGCTACCTCCCACATTTTTTTTCTTTCTTTTTTTGCCCATGTCAGTACAACATATCATTTTAATTTGAGTGCATGAATCCTATTTGGAGTACTACCACGAGGACTAGGCTGCTTGATCCTCGTGGGCTTGAATAAAGATAATTTAAATTGACAAAAAATGTATTAACCTTTTTGCCTACCTTCAATAATTTCCAAATCTTCGGTCTTCTCTGGCACTCAAATATTTTTTGTATTACTCTTGTCGACAAATATCTTGCCACCAACACTGAAAATCAAATACTGCGCCAAAACAGGTTGCATGAAGTGACCGTTGCGCCGCCCTCTGTGCTACTCTTATCTCTCTAGCGTTCGTGTGTCTTGCGTGTCTCATGTGCACCAGTGTTTCAGATGTCTGCTAGAGTATGTCTCTTAAGTCTCTCTAGGAGCCACTGAGAGAGAATAACGTGTAGGTGTGAATAGACTCTACAGATTGCCTGAGAGCGTGACGTCATATTCCTTCTAGGGCTACTCTCATGTTAGAACGCTCCATTATATTGCAAATGTAGTTAGTTGGTTGTGCATCCGATCTGGCCGAGAGGTAGCGTGCTCGCTCACCAACCAGCGGATCTGGGTTCGATTTACAGCGCAGCCGATCGTTGATTGGCTCGTGGAAAAGGCGCGGGGGAAGGCAATGGCAAACCACCTCTGTATTCTGCCAAGAAAAACGCAGGGGATCGAGGGTCGGGGTCCGGAGACGACATACTGCTGTTAAAACCAGTCCTAGGACTGAATAACCAACCAAGTTAGTTGTAGGATGGCAATTTGCAAAATAGGGAAATAAGTCACTTACCTTATTGGAAGAGGACAGCAAACTTCAGTTGCCCTTGATTGTGAGCAACTGTAATTGTCATCGTCGAATAAACACTGGGTTTCACATGCATCTCAGGGGCGCCGCCATCTTGATGGCGTACAATGTAGGTCCACAAATCACCAACAGATTTACCTGCCGAAGCACAAACTTGAATATAACAACACGTGGACCGAAGCAGAAACTAATGCAACATAATGAGCAGCCGTAAGTTTAAATGGTGTGAAAAGGAGAGGTTGGGTAAAATTGTCGTAAAATCGTCTAAGCACTTCATGAATGGATAGTCGACAACTCTACACCGATGTAGGGATGCGCGATAACATAGAAATTATCGGTGTATGAATAAATTTAGGGTTATCAATACAAAAATATCGATATTTTTATGCTGCGATAAAATCACGATATTTCGCTGGTTTATCGATAATCGGACGTTGCGCCTAATTGCTTTTGAGGCTGCTGGAAGGCCTTCGAAGTTACTACTACTGCGCTGCGCTACTGCTGTACGGCTGATTGATAAAGACTTGTGCAAATTTATCGTCAATGTTATCGCTTGTGTTAAAGCAATGAAGCTTTTATCATCAAGTATATCGACAATATTTATTCGATATGATGAAGGCATACATACATGGGCACGGAGACTTGTGCTAATTTAATACGGTAAAATTAATTACGGTGCCAACGGTCCCGGGTTCGATTCCCGGCAGAGGCTCTCGTTTAATCGACCAGCCGCGGTACTGGTGTCACCCATGGAATATTTTTGACTTATTACTTTTCATGACATTCGAGGAATTCTGGAATGCTAAAGAAATTCTTTTGAGTGGAATTTAGAAACCATAGAGTTATATAAGCGACTATTTTCTAACCTTGCATCTCTTTTTTTGCATCTCAAATTTTCATGACGCTCGAGGAATCAATTCTCCATAAAAGTGGACATGGGACAGTGAACATGGACATGTGGACAGTGAACATGGGTATAATTTAGACTTTGCACTTTCATGTGGTGTTTTCTTTCGTTTCATGGGTGTCACTTTTAGACTTTCGGGATTGACGGACAATACCAAAAGGTTTTAACGAAGTTTTTTGTCATTACTGTTAGTTTTTTTTAAACATTTTATTAAAATGGCTTGCATCTTGATTGTTTCTTTGTCTGTTTCCACTTTTTGGCGCTTCTTTTTAACCAACTTGCACGCGCCCTGGAGAGCTGAATTTTTTTGGCTTGTAAAACGCGTGGAACATTTTCATGTATTAAATTTTTATGACGCTCGAGGAATTCTAGAATGCGCCAGAAATTCTAGAAATTCCAGAAAAACCAAAGATTTAATCGACTATTTTCTAAACATGCATCTACACTTATGCAATTTCACGTGGAGTTTTCCTTCCATGGCTGTCTATTTTGGAATTTTTTGTTGTTTTCACGTGGTTTTTCCTTTGTTTAAATGGTGACTACCGTATTTTAGATTTTCGGGATTGATAGAAAAGGTTTTTTTTTTTCCAGAAAAACGAAGTTGGTTGCCATTACTTGTTTTTAAAGTTTTAGTTGGTGTTTCAATTTTTCTCTCCGGTTATCGATTATTCTACTGTTTGTTTATTCTTGTTCCATTCACAGGAGTTCTGCGCGAGTATTCCTATAAAGGATTTATCTCTCTGAGGAGACTTGCACAGTACATAATTGAGGAGCCAGCATAAGGAAAAAGGCAAATGGATTTAATAAAACGTGACAGCCTTCGTAATATGACTTCGGGGTAGCTTTGTGCGCGTACACCTTAACCCACGAGAAAACAGAATTTAATTAAATAATGTAAAATGCTTTCAGACGCACTGGCTGGCAATCGACTGCAGCTGTATAGGCCAATAGTTTGAGGAAAATGAGAACTGCTGGCATATACGCGGCGTGCGCAGTGTGAAGTGCTTGATTCCGGGACAGAAATAGCGGAAACAATTCCATAGGCGCCTGCACTCTCAATATTGACTACGCTGCACTTTTTGCTTTTATATAATAAATGACAATCTCTCCGCTAATGCTGCTGCCGTATTGATTGGTTCCGGAGACGGTTGCCATGGTTACCAACTACACTGCGAGGATGCTGCTCGCCTACTGCTATAGAACATGGGCACTCCGGGTGCCAGATCATTTGCGCGGGAGACGCCTCTCGTTCTTTCGGCACGCATGTGCGTGAACAGTAAGCTTATGAAACAGCTGTCGAATCTTTTTTGGTAAAACGCGCCATCTATTGAGGACAACTTCAAACTGTCAGATTTTTGTAGCACATAGAATTGTTTTTTTTGTGCGAAACGCAGTGATTTCCATATTTTGTTTCATTTTTCTAAGGAAAACTTTCTTTGAACGCCTAACTTGATAATAAATATCTGATAACCGAGCCAATTATCTACATTTATTAGTGATTCAAGTTCCGCACAATAATGATGTCTGTAAATTAAAATATGTCTTCTTAATTCGAAAATATTCATGTTTCATGCACAATTTTTTGAAAAAAATGCTTACTATCACATTCTATTCAACTAATTTTCATAATTATAAATTATAGTTAAGTATTTGTTTATATTTTTTGAAGGTTCACCGTAACAGAAACTCGGTATAAAGCAACCCAAAAAAGATTTAGCTCTTTGATTAGCAAATAATTCATTCAAACAAAGTAATTGCGGAACTCGTATTTGGGAAGAAAAAATAAATAATAAATCTTTTTACGGCTTCGAGAATATTCCGTGAAAATTTTGGACTGTCCCGTTTCGGCGAAGATCTAAGATTACTATTAAGGAATGATGGCGTGTCAAATGAGAGATTTAGTTAAGCTTGGGGAAAGAAACATCTGCTCTGACCGTGTTTCTGTAATGTCCCTCCCCCTCGTTGGAAATCTCAAAAGCCCCTTTGACTTCCTTTTACCCTTATAGTTTTTTCCCCTTGTACAGTTTCTAACCAAGCCTATTTTCGGTTCGGTCAAAAATGAAAGTTGGCGAATTTTCGCTAGTCAGGAACGTTTCACGTGAATGGTTAGAAGAATATTTCATCTTTCTGCTATCGAATTATTGTGGTGATTTCGTCTTTGTCGTCGAAAAATGGTTTGCAAAATTTTGAAGGCATTTTATTTATTTATTAAGTAAATCGTTAAGTAAAGATCATTAAGTAAACAGTCAATGAGAAAGAAATAGAAATATATTGATATCCGTTAGCTATCACGGTTATAGAAAATGCTCTATTGAAAAGTGTGGCAGGTTCTGCCAAGCCACAACATTAAAAACTAAGAACTCATTTTATTACTGTGACACCAAAATTATATATAATCTCGAGATCCATCCCCCTCTCTTCTACCCCTACCATAACGCAGTCTCTATTTTTGGCAACAGACTCGAAGCGCGGTTGGAACTGTGTCCGTTTTGTCGGATCAACGCGAGAGAATTTCTAGGGCTGCAGTCGGGTCAGGACCCGTCGGGTGGTGTGTACGAGGAAGGGTGTGTTGTTCCTAAACGCACATGTCACAGCTGCTTCTCCTGTCGGAATAGAGAAATGCGCTCAAAAGCTTCCCGGGCGGACGAAACCAAGGAACACATACCAGATTTCCTCAACAAGCACGTTCTCCGAGGACTGAAAATCCTCCCCGCGCGCGAAAACCCAACAAAATAGTCTCGACGAAGAAATGGAGGGGCGGGGTTTTTGGGTAACTGTGTTTCGGATCTCGTTAAAACGCTGGGGATTAGAGCAATACCCATGACGAACTATTTTTACGTCCGCGTCTGCACTGGTAACGCTCGGCGGCGATGCAACTGATTTCTGTCCATTTTGTCGCCAGAGCTTTTTTGTACAGTCACAATCCTCTGTACAAAAACATTGAGACCGGATTTTTATATTTGCACACTGTAACTGCTTCAAATGAAACTTCTAACGATATACCCTGGGTACATCGTCGTTTTTAATTTTCTAGTTTTATTGACAATCAACGATCGTCATCACTGAAGTACAACAGGGGGATTGTGTACCCACCTAATCGTTTAAGCAATTATGGAGGGGCACATTTTCACCAGTACCTCGGAACCGAATAGCAAAAGCCTGAGCCGGAAATCGAACCCGTGATCGCCGCACACCTGAAGAATACTATACCACAGAACTTCGGCGACTGTACAGTTCATTTTAATTTAAACTTTATGAGTCATTGGTTAAAGGACTAGTGTACAGAGTTGCAGTTGTCCATAGCCGAGCTTCTGGGTAAGTAAATTGTTAGTTGTTATTACAAACGCGACATTAAAAATCAGCTGTGGTTCTGCAGTAAAATGCAGCTGCACCGCAGTGAAGAGTACCATTGGCACTTCAGGAGATTCAGTGGAATATCGGTGCTTCAGCCCACTATGTGAGGCTGCGCGTTTTCACCCGCACCTATACAGAGATCGAAAAGGATGAGACTGGATTACGAAATGTGCCGAAATATGCAAACATTTCAATTTCAATTTTTTTGTCCAAATTGGATTTTCATTTTTTTTTTTAAATTCTCTTTACCTTATAAAAAATCCAAATTACCTCGAAACAAATGCATGTATAAACTTGTTGCTAAATTTTTGTAAAGTCAAAAATTACTTTTAACTTTGCAATTTTGACATATTCATTAAAAACGAGTATTAGATAAGTTAAGCGTAATCTTATAAGCGAACATAAGAATGTCACTGAGTCACAATAATGTCATTTTCCCCACTTAAGCATCCGGTTTCCCAAAACGTAACAAGTCGAGAAATAGGAAAATCAGGGTTGTGACTTGGAACCGCAGCTGCCCGAGATCTGTGCGACTAACGATGCTACTCAAACTGCCTATCAACTATTATTTTTTTGTTTGCAAGAAGGGAGATGGGGCTTAAGATGAAGATCATTGGTCTCGTGGGACAGTTATAGAATAGTGGGGGAGGGGGGAAAGTAAAGCAAGCAAAAAATATTGTTTTTATCGTTACCATACAGCTCTAAACCGGTCTAATACAGGCCTAATGCAGTTGTGACCTATTGTTTACAATAGGTCACAACTGCATTAGGCCAACGTGTTAAAGTGGCCTAATTAAGTGGCCACCCAGTGTATGAGCAGAAAACTTGAGCTCAGACACGTTGGGCTACAGATACGCTGGCCCTGAAATGAAGTAAGTTTGGTCTAATGTTGCAAAGAAAACTTTCTTAATCGTTCGAAAATAATTAAAATTATATGTGATACTTTGGATAAAATTGTTTTTGGATTAATTATGTAGTGATTATTTTATTATAAATGTTACTATGATTGAAAAAATGAAACAGATTGAAAATGTTTAAAATTATCTTGTTGCAAGCAAAGAAATATAGAAAATGTGTCAACAGTTTTAATTACTCAGAAGGTTTAAAGGTGTAAAGTAACATGTTCCATATGCCGATTGTATCTTAAAGTTATCCCCCTATATTTGCTCACTCCCGATATTTTACGTCTTCCACTCTTCCTTTCGCTTTTTCTCCCCTCTTATCCCCCTTCCACCCCATATCTCATAACCCATATGCGGGATCATATTTCAAAACAGCAGGAACGGCTGTAGGCCTCGGATTCACCTCTTACTCGCTAAAGCTCACGTGTTTACCATATGTATTATGAGCGTATTTTTGTCATAAAATATGCCCGGGCTAAAACTATTTTGGTCTTTTTCTCTTAAGTTTAAGTTGTTATTGTTCTTGGTTCCTTTAAAGCTGCACTGTAAAAATGATTCTTCACTTGCTTGTATGTAGTCACAAAAATTATTGGATAACATTTCCAGAACATATAATTTATAAATCGAAATAATTATGTGGTGACCTTTTGGACCAGATAAAATAAAAGCTTCAACAATTTTTGTATCCTTTTTTTTTTTTTTTTTTTTTGCAGCGATTCAAGGAGAAAATCGTCGGTAACAGTTTTGGAGAAAATTTCAGTCTTCCCTGCAGTGGACAGTAATCCTCCCGCCCCATATCCATGGTTTATGGCCGACATAAGCCCTCAAGTTCGGCGGTTATCTTGGGATCAATAGGAAGCCAAATAATGTTTTGAACAAAAGTCTGAAAAACTGCCGCCAGATGGCATCAATTGCATCACTTACGTTGCAGAGCCGATTACGGTTT
>JAUJYS010000281.1:0-26005 GCA_033995665.1 Melogona broelemanni | reverse complement strand
TGTGTGAGGGGCACATTCCAGTACCACAAGTTCGAATAAACGAAAGCCTGCGCCGGGAATCGAACCCGGGACCACCCGCTCAGTAGGCTTTGACCATATCCACTGAGCCACTGGATGCCGACGAAAATGCGAATACAAAAAATATGCAAAAGCTCTACAATGCTGCAATTAGATCAGTATTCTTCATTACAAAGAGAGACCATATTCTGCTGGTAACTGTAAACATTTTTATTTTTATTACCTTTCGCTGAAATAAAAAATAGATGCTGAGCTAGTTGCCGCAAGTATTCAACAGGTGCCGCCACTACCAACGGCCGGGCAATGCCTTTCGCGCACCAAGTATCTTTACAGGGTGTTCCAAAAGTATCTGTATGTGTAAGCAGCACACATAACATAAGTAATAATTGTATCTTCATTTGCTCAATACTTATTCGCATCAATAATCAAGGGTACTTCGCAATTTGCAAATTGGCATTACTCCTTTTTGCAATCATTCACTCAGCTGTTCCCTTCCTGGGCGTTGTTAGTTGCAATGAACTTAGGACGGGCGAGCCTTCTAACAAGAAATTGGCTTCTAGAAATTGAGGTAATGGAAATGGAATTCGAACATGCTCGAAGTACCTATTCCATTTGCGTTTCGCGTCGTCCAATCGTTGGACCCGGCACAAAATTCATTTTGGTAATTGAAAATGACGCAAAACAAGAAATAAATCGAAATAGGTTGGCGTCTGTAACCCGATCACAAAGGAAGAATGATGTCATAGATCTTATGCGGAAAAAAACAAACTTCGAGCGGGCGGTGCTGCTGCGGGTGGAAAAGAGAAATAGCTCATAGGTTCGCAATGATTTACTCCATATCTTTGCCAAACTTCAGTACAATCCGACCATTTTTAGGTGAGAAATCACCTACAGCAAAAGGGAGCCCGATTTTATGACTCACGGTGTTTATCCGTCATGTACAGAAGAAATATTTCAAATAATTCAAAATTATTTTCGCCTTGCATCTAAGAAAGCAATAAATTGTTAATTGAAAAGAATAGTGAACATTACATCGCCGGCCTTCAAGGCAGACGGTAAATCGGTACCCCAGACGGTAAAGACATCCATCCGGGCAACCTACGTGAGCTAGACATTGAGTTCTGCCTAGGCGCAACCAAGAAAATAAATAAATTGGCCCCAACGAATCGAGAAGGAAGAGATAATCCGATCTCCGATATTAGATCAGTGTATTTCACCGTCGGATGGATGTATCTTTTCCACATTGCTCAGTAGTCCCGACGCGACCCGAAATTGGCCCTACAATCGTACCCGGTCGTATGCACTTTGGCTGAAGCGGAAATTATTGATAGGTTCAAATTATCAATCAGCGATGCGCCGCGGCTAGACCGAGGTGAGCGTGACAAATTGAGCGACATAAAAATAAGGATGTCGAGATCTGCTCACTACCCACTGTTACCAGTTCCCCCAATCGAACTGAGACACCAGTTTCTAAGATTGCGCACAGTACTGTTTCGTACACATAGACAATATTGACGCAAAACGTTGGGATTCGCATAGAAGCTCATACCAAAAGGAGCATGGGTGACCAGGGTGAACATACCCCAACATACCAATTGAATATTCCGTATAACGAACGTATTTGACTTCGGAGAAAACTTTGTTTGACTTCGGAGAAAACTTTGTTTGACTTCGGAGAAAACTTTGTTTTTCTCTTAGCGTGTTGGCCGTTATTTGACAAAAATTTGAACTCAGTATGCCGCGGTCCCCAACCAGCGGATCTGGGTTCGATTCCCAGCGCAGCCGATCGTTGATTGGCTCGTGGTACTGTGAGGAGGAAGGCAATGGCAAACCACCTCTGTATTCTGCCAAGAAAAACTCAGGGGGCTTCTGTTCCCTGAAGTCACCAGGTGTCGGAGGATCGAGGGTCGGAGTCCGGAGACGACACGAAGGACTTAGCAACAACAACATGCCGCGGTAAATTAAAGGCAAAGTTTAAATAATATTCTAATTTTCCTAACAATCAACTGGTCGCCGTCGAGGGGGATTCGATAATGTTGCATCGGGTTCGACCAGTCGTGAAAAAATAAAAGGAGCATTTTATCTTTGCCTTTAATTTCCCGCGGCATACCGAGTTCTTTTTTTGTATACCGTAAAAACGAACTGGATACGACTATTCCAGCAGACAAAAAATACCAGTTTCCATGCATTCTTTACGGACCCCCTATTGCCATAACATCATTTAGCGTCCGTCGTAGATGACGATGTATCGCCGCACGATCGATTACGCCGCCTATTGGACACGATAGAAGAAAAAACCTAGTTGCCACCCACCGCGGATGAATACGAACAGGTGTATTCATCACTTCCTGAGACCCGAGCGCCGTACCATTTGACGGGAAAGCACTTCGGAATAATTTGACCGACAACCGATCCCAAGTTTCGGATAAGGCAAGAGAAAAAAAAAATAACTGAAGCGCCTAAAAAGTCGCCTCTTCTATTATTTTCGATGTCGCTTTTCAAAAGCCGATTTTCCAACGGAAGAGGCTTAACACGATGTAAGCGGCGGCACAATGGCTTGTTCTCCGTATAGATATCCTCCTAAGTCACCCTACTCTGTACGAGTGCAATCGCCGAGCGCGCTTCGGTTAGCTAATGCGGCCGCTCGCTACAGTTGAGACGGCATGAGCGCCACCGTTTTCCTGACTTTTAGCTAATTTGGAAAATGTAACCACTGTGAAAAAATCATTTCTTCGTAGTCCAGGCAGTATGAGGCAACCGCATGCTGTGCGGCGATCTCGGGCTCGATTCCCGGTTTGGACTCTCACTTATTCGATCCCGGGGTTCCGTTAAAAACGTACCGCTCCACAAATGCTCAAGCGTTTAGAGGGATACAGAATTCATTGAATTGTCAACAAATTGTTCACATTTAGGAGCGGATCCCAGGAGACTACATGCTTTAGCACTTGGCGGTATACTTCCAAAAAATGAGAATCCGCACCCCTAACACCCACCCACAAACGCCGGCGAAATAACAACGCGTTCTTTTTTCATACATCCGAAGTCGTATATATAGACGACATACGCGCGTGGACGTCAGACAAACGTTGACGTGTGTATATCATTATTGCTTTATTTTTGGAACGACAAATGAGGAGAGTTTGGGGGAGAAGAAAAAATGGGGACGAATTTTTTTCTTCTTTCCCTCTCAGTCGTCTGCGCGAGCTTAAGGTAAGAGCGGCGAGCAGAAACCAAGTTAATAGCACTCTAGGAGCAGTACCGTGACTAGTCAACTGTAGCGCCAGCTGGATTGCTACATAATATGTGCATGTACGGGCAAGTCTATAGATCGATTCCAGCAACGATGAATAAAATAAACACACACATCAATGCAGAATATGTCATTTTCTTGTCCGTTCTTTGGAGATATTTCCAGAGTACGAAATTTTGCTTAGTTTCAAAATGCATCCACATGAGTTCACTGTAGTTGAATGAGTGAATCCAAGCATTAGTATATTGAAGCCATTCAGCTGAGTTTACTAATTTTCCGGATATGTTGAAACACGAATTTAAGAGACGTGTGACAAACGAGAACTCAGTAATATTCTCAACAATATTTTTTTAATGATTTGCAAGAGTAAATTTGATGTAATCACTGCACATCTCAAATAGAATCCACAGTATGTACAGTGACGACGTACATATGCATTTAAAATCGCCGAGTAGAGTAGCGATAAACGAGATTGTGTGAAATCATTAAAAATATTTTCTTAACGCTTAGGACGCTTTTCCGGAACATTCTACAAACAGAAAGTCTTGTTGGGACGATCTCTACAGGTTAAACCCACCGGCATCTATTTTACGAAGTGGAACAACACACTTGTTGTCAAAAGGTGGAGTACCCGTTTCGTATGCTCAACGCATCATTTCGCATTCACGTAGAGCGAGCGCCAAAGGATAAAAAGAAATATATATTCCGGCGCGCGCGTACGAGAACACAAAACGTCAAGCAGCGAAAGCTATTTGAATAGCGAAATAAATAATTAGGCCTCCCCACTTTGCATTTATCCGTTTCCGTTGTACCGCGCGCGTCGCCGCCAGCCGCCAACCGGCAGCAGCCGCAGACCAATATAGAATATAGGAAATCTATGCAGAACAAAAAATAAAATAAAATCGAGCTAACAAAAAAACAAACCACAAACCACTGTAGTTTCTTACTGGATTCTTTCCTTGTGATCTACGTTTACGAGTAACACAACCTCTCAGCGAGGAGTCAAGACAATTTAACATATTTTTAAAGCACATGCGATATTTATTTACATGTATTTATTTCTATACCTCTCCTATTGATTATTCAATGTAGGCGGGGCACGTTTTCACCAGTACCCCGGGATCGGACAAATTAGAATTTTCGCAAGGAATCGAATTCGGGGTTGCGACAACGGGGTTGCAATACCGACGGAGAAACGACGAGTAGTACATTATTTATTTAAAAAAAATGTCTAATAATTAATAATAATTTAATTAATAATTTACGAAATGCCTAATAATTAACGAAATTCGAAACAGAATTTCTAATAATTCACGATACTCGATAGTGGGCGACTAATTAGATCTTCCAATAAACACACTAGATTGAATAAAATAAACACTAGAGTGATTTGATGTTCGGCTTTCCCGCATTACATCGGTGCCATGCCTGTTTTGACGCGCTTGTCGTAACGGGGGCAACAGCAAGTGAAGCCACCGGCGCTCGTGGCTGCTAGGGCGGCAGCGCCATCTACGAGACGACAATCGCAACAGAAATAAATCTCTTCTTTGTACGCACGGGTTTTCTCTCGCCATTGGCCCGATTTCGCGGTCAATTTGTTAAAATGAATGGTGATACGCCCTACAAAATGCAACACAGAATACGAACACATTTACGGTCTGTAGCGGGCGGAACATCCATTCTTTATTCGAGCAGTGTCTAGCACAGGAGAGATCCAGAGTGGGCAACGCAAACGTGGCTTTTCTATGCAAACTGCCGGATCAATATTCGACACACAATGGCCCGCTCGAAATGGAAGAACGACTCCGGCCGTAAACCGGGGGAAAGCTAAAAAGTTCTACGAGTTGCAACACTTGTCGATTAGCCCTTGAGAACGAAAATTAGGAAGGCAATTCCAAAATTCTAGCTAGCAAATATACCGAGCACGAAGTGATCACAAAGGTCATCGCAACCTTGTCCAGTTTATCCTGGGAGAACTTGTCTCAATTCCAAAAATAGAAAACGCTAAGGCATGATCACACATGAAAGGAAAGTGTTAGATATTGTGATACTACGGTTTTCGAATGAATGCCTGAAATTTTAAGAGAAAGGTGCGTTTGACTTTTTAACTTGAGACAAATAGGAATTTGGACGAGCGCACTTCATTCAATGTGTAAAGACTTCACGCCTTGCGAACAAAGGAAATCCACTTCAGGGCGACTTTCGTAAACATTTCGAACGCTCAAAGTACTGTTAAGACAGGCACAAAATGGGCGAGCCTACATGATGCAATTTTTAAACAATAACAGCATAACCATTTGCCAGTAAATCGAACACTCGATATAAGCTAAAACACTTTAAAAGACAGATGCAATTTCAGGCAAAAATTATACTCAATGTTTAAGCGAACCGGCCTGTGCCGAAACGGCGCCAGTGAATACCGGGTAAAAAAAGAGTAGCGCTAAAAAAGAAAGTTAACGACGAATAAAACATAAATAGTGGATCCGCAGTAGCCCGCGACGCACGTACTGTACAGTACGTTCAGGCACGATCACGCGTAGGCCTCCCTCCGATTTTCCTCTACTTTCTTTCTCTTATCGGCGTTCAAAAATACGAGTGCCCGTTTCCGGCACTAAAACCACAATGCCGACAATGTCGACTCAACGACGTTAACCGAACGCAACGACGGCGGCAAAAATGATAGGGTGAGAGGAAGACGAGGAGGAAGCTGAGAGGGGGATGGATGCCAGAGCGTGAGAAAAAAACAATTATGCACCTCTCGTGTTGTTTAGGCAATCCACGTTTTTAACAGTACCCCGGGATTGAATTCTTTTTAAAATACAGACTTTCGTACTCTGTAAACGAGAACACCACATGGGAACCGAACCCGTGACAACCACCGAGACTGGGGAGTATTCATAATAAACTCTTGCAAATTGAGCAAAAATAGCAATGTCGAAATTTAGGTAGAACCATAATCACCTACGAACGATCTGATAACACTTTCATAATCAGAGCCTGGCTGAAAACTATTCTCACACTGCTCTTTCACGTTTACATTAATATTATCTCTGATATTTCATAGTAAAGGAAAGTGTAATTAAAAATTTGTTATTATTATAATTTATAAATTAATAAGTGGTAGTCACATGACAACTTTTTTAAGTATCATTGTAAATTTTAAAACCAGCACATTAAAATGTTGGTTTGAAGAAGTCGCAAATAAGACAGAGGTTTTCTATACACACACAGTGCACATGTAAATTAACTAAAACGTTTAGCAATTTTGCATATGTCTAATATACACAGTAAAATATTCAAGTTTGATAACGCAAATTTGGGATCTGGCAACACTGTACAGAGGCCCAAACTCACACTGGACAAACAACACTGGACCCAACCCCGGCCGGGTTTCCAAAATAAAAAGCTCCATCGATCGGCCGTTTCGCGACATGCTCGGCTGACCGAAACCCATGGCCAAAACGACCAGATCTACCTCCTCCAAACGTCAGCAAATTATACGGTGACAGAGGCCTCCGAAAATCATAGGCATGGAAGAATAGAAGACTCAAGCAAATTGTCAGATATAACCAAAAAATAATTCTTACGACGAATGAAATTTTTGGAACACTCTATTCTACATTTAGCCATGTCTGACCTGAATTCACAGTTAATACCTAACATATTCGTCCATTACTGATCATTTGACCCCCCACCCTAGGCCCCACCAGTGCTTCTTGAGGGTACACATTGTAATTGTAATTCATCTAATTACTGTAGGTACTGTTCAAGCAGTAAGATCGTCGGGTGCGACGGTCCCGGGTTCGATTCCCGGCTCGGGTTCTTGTTTATTCCATCCCCAACCCATACGTGCTCAATCATACAATGCTCAAACGCCTATTGGGTATATGACGCACGACATTGTTGCCAATTAATAAAAAACACTATCAATTGACCGCAGACAGCATCTAATGACGAAACATTCCAAATTGCTGACGAACCCACTTATGCTAATCACTAAAAGGTTCCATTTCTACTAGTTCTGTATTATTTACTATTCATGTTTGTAAAAATTGGTGAGCGATGAGATATTCAACAGCTGGACTGTCTCACCTATTAATTAAACGAAACATCGCTCACAGAAAGCGCAAATAACCAATCGTTTGTACACAATACAGTTACTAGTGAAGAAAAACAATGCCGCTTTCGTTTGTCAGGATATTTGTGTCGATATGTGTAGGAGTATTGGTATGTCGATATGTGTGTGTGTCGATATGTGTGTGTGATGGTTTGGGATTTATAGATCCCATATTGAGTGCATGTGTGACTCGCGCATATTGTAACAATAGTGTTTCGCGACTGAAATGAGTTTGATTTGAGTATGCGCGCATCGCGGACACAACAAAAGAAAAAGAAATTGGGCCTTACCTTGTGTGAACTTTACCCTTGCCCGATGGAATGGTAGCTAAACGAAAGGAATAAAAAATAAAACATTACATTGGGAAAAATTCAAACAAATGCAACATTTCAGGACATTGACATAAAAAACAGTCTCCTTACTCAAAAATTGTTAAAAAATATATCTACAAGTACATTAAGACTCAACTCAACTAAACTCAATGGAATGTAAAGGCGAAACAATTTATTTTTTATTTTACTTCAATTGTGAACTTGGATCATAGAACTCAAGACATGGCTGCAATAGCCTCATTACAAACATTTTAATTGCCTTTGATCGTACAAAGGCAGTCCCACGCGGAAATGCGGATGCATCTTAATTTTGGGCTAGAGTTAAATATCCAGTAGCAAGTATAAAAAACAACAATGGTAACTATGCCATATAAAAATAAATAACTAAATAAAATTATTTAATACGATTAGTGCTTGCTTTCATCGGTGAAAATTAAAGAGTAAAAAAGTTAAAATTTGACAGAACAAAACATGAAGAATCTTTCCATGCAAACAAAGCCGAAGCATTTTGACGCCACACAGCAAACACACCGGCGCGCTATAAGAAGCGTTATCGCGGAAACGGCATCTTGAATTCGATAGATACAGCGCGGGCCCGGAACTTTTCTCCCACTCTGCATCATTAACACCGAATAAAGAGGGGCGAACCTGGAGCGCCGTGCGGGGGTCCCACCGAACCAGATAAACACGTGTTCATCATTCCGCCATTAGCGGGGCGGATATGCTGATGACGACGGTGCGCCGCACGTGCCGTGATAATGTGACGTCATTGCCAGCGGACTATTAAGCCGCGAAACTATGCATTTACGCCCACCTGATAGCGACGATAGCGAAAGATGTCTCTCCAGTCTACATATTGAGTTGGCCAGCGGCATCCATCTTGGAAACATTGTCCTCTTGTGCAAAATTCATTTCATCCCTAAGGCAAGACTGTCTGCTTATGTGATGAGGTATTAAGTACGATCCATCTAGCCGAGTAAGTATTGCAACCGGCTGCGGTACGGTAGTCCCGGGTTCGATTCCCGGCACGGCCTCTCATTTGATCGGTCCCGGGGTACTCTTGAAAATGTGCCCATCAAATATTGGCTAAGCAACACGAGGGATACATAATCTCTTGCAGTAATATTAACAACAGAGAATGGAATTTCATCGCAAAAATAAAATAATAAAATTACGAGGCGCTGATCCCAAGAAGTACCGCTTATTGAAGATGTACATTTTCTTTAAAATCAAATTTGCTGTTAGATGGAGTTCGCTGAAATGAGTTTTGCATCAAGCACCGCAATTAGACCACAGAATCATCAATATTGGCCGTCCTTTGAGTATGCCGAAATGATGACGTGAGAGTAGAAATATCTCTATTATTTAGCGAGCCGGTCCGCACGTTGGCAGCAGACATAAGCAGAGATGGGGAAAGAAAGAACATCTCGCTACCATAATAGATCAGGATAGAGATAAGAGACTCGCTACGGCGGCTGTCAACCTGGCAACAAAGCGTGTAACGGTGATGGGTTGCATCGCGTCATCCACCTTTTGTCATACGCCTTTTCTGGCGATTTACACGGAGTAGTCGAAAACAGAACCTCCGAGAATATTTCGTTATCGATACAAATACTGGCAAATGATAAAGATACCCGCGTTGTTCCTCGATGCTGGTAAGGATAGGGCCAAAAGGCGAGAGATGATTCGCGAAAGAGAAAATTGCTTCAGCAGTGCATTACCCTTTTTTGTGCCTTTCCTCAGATAGACAGAAAATCTGACGACGCCGACGCTATTTGGATACCGTTGGTGTTATATGCGATGCGAGGCACGTGGGCCAATCGAATGCAATTCAATACAATGCATCAAATTCGCTTTTATGTAAGGAACGTTGGATTTTGTGAACGCCTTTTTTAAAGCGTTGCGTGGGGTTTGAATAAGAATTCGAAACTATTTGGCCCAGTTTCAAATTGAACGACTCGTTAGGCCAATCGGTATTGCAACCGGCTGCGATGCGGCGTTCACGGATTCCATTCCCGGCGCGAGCTATCGTTTGTTGATGGTGTAGTGGAGAGCGTTCCCGCCTACTACACAGGTGATAGCGGCTTCGGTTCCAGGTCGATACTTTTCGAATTTTTCGGACGAGAAAAACTTGTACCTTCCTTCGGAATGTAAGTAAAGCCGTGAGATTTACGCTGCGAGGTCGCCCACTGGTGGAAAACCCACATCCTAATCCCACATATTGCCATAATGCCTCGGCGTGGCAAATTACCTTATCTAAAAATCTTATTCAATCCCCGGGTATAGGTAAAAACATAGCAACGCGAGGGGATGACGAATATTAGGAAGTTATTACAGTGGTTGGACAACGAGAGAAAATAATGGGGGTATTTAGAGGAAGGGATTGGACAAAAATAAAATCGTGTCGTTGTTTCTTACATGCATGCAGTCCATTAAAGAAAACCTCGAAATACATACAGTACACGTGCATGAACTTTACTTGACTCAGTGAGCCATTATTCATATTTTAAGGTAGGCACGACGCCGATATCGAGCCGACAGGCTCCAGAAACGCTATATTCACAGCGGGCATCGTTCTACCTTTATCTCGCTCTCCTTCCGCAGACAGGAAGACCGTCAACCATATAGGCCTATTTATGAGCGACGACGTCATTGGTGACGTCACGCGCGTTCGCTTCGCTCGCTTTTTAAGTGTAGAACGGTGTACGCGGTTGGGCGCTCACAATGGTGGCCGCCACCGCCGGAAGATGAAATTGCTGGTGGGATAAGGTAGGTGGTTTGAGAAGGGGCGGTTGGCGAGTATGAAGAGATGAATGGAGTGAGGGCGTCTGGGTGGGATTAGAGGGAGAGTGTGGCTGCTGAAGGCTCCAGAAGATATCGGCGGCCTAAATATAGATGTTGGTGAAGAGGTGGGTGGGTGGCGCTTCATTGTTTTCCCACGAGCGCCATCTAGCAGCGAGCGTTGCTAGAAAAAACTACCGACAGACTGCTTAGTCGAGAACGCAACGACTCCAGATCAACGATCTCCTCTAGATCCAATTCAACATTCCCCGCCCTGATGCAACTCAGCACATTTGTTCTTGGTCGGTTTACATTTATTCTCGGTAGATGGCATTGCCTTCTTAAGCCGGTTGTGCAAAAGTGGTAAGTATGTATGAACTATAGATTTGAATTATTTCGACACTGTTAGGTAATCGATATAAGAATTTAAGTATTATTTTTGTTTTGTAACAATCAGTTTAGATAAAAGCACAAGTGTAATCCCTCGTGACGCAGTGACACTGCCCGAGGGTACATTTTCACCAGAACACAGAATAGAGCCCGCGTCGTAAAATCGAGCCGAGTCGAACCACAGTCAGTCGCAAATTCCAACTAAGTTACGACGACTCATACAATATTCATTGGTCATCTTAATATTCTTTGAAAAAATTTGTTAGCTCACTTATCGACATGTATTCATAACGCTTGTATTGGAATGCAATGTGGACGAAAAAAAGAGACACGAGGGTGCAGTATTCCTGTAGTGCACTAGGCGCTACGGTGAATTAAAAAAAAAAAAAAAAAAAACGCTCCACTGCAGATAGCAGCAACTGAATACGGTCTGCTTCACAGCGTGGTCAATTTTGGTTACATGACGAACGAAAATATTCACCATGAAAATGGTCAAAGCGTTTCACTATAAAACGGGGCTTTCGAATTTTATCATCCGTGCAGGCAAAATGCATGGTTAGGGCTCCCGTCCGCTTTCATGCTAATTTATGGTAATCGGTTGCATAATCGCCAGCCGAAAAATTAAAATTTCCAAATTTAACTTAACGTCGCGAGGTCGCAATGGGTAATGCAAATTGGGTAATGGACCGGACGTCGATTGAAATCGTGGCCTATAGTTTCCAGATGACCCATATATGCATACATGAAGTCGCAAACAATCACGAAACACAATCGACGCTTCTAAAATTGGAAACGCGCGAAAATAACGGTGACATAGGGTTGACCGATCTTCTCGGGCAACAATTAAAATTAACGACGCTCCCATACGCGAACAAATTCGATTATACCATCAGAACCTAACACAACATTGCGGCGATTAAATTTGGTTCCAATCATATTCTGATCATATTATGTGACGCGGATATACATGTAGATGTTTGGCGCAAGCTTAAAATAACCTTAACTAAAGATACATATTGCATTTAATATCTGGCGCAAATGTGAAAAATTGACGCCCCCCTCCTCCACACCCCCAAAAAAAACCACCTAATTTATTAAACTCGATATATCAATTAAACATAAAATAAAAAACACTTGAATATGATAAGCCATCGCAGCATCTATAGACATTTGAGACAAGCCATGACTATGGCCAACAGAATAAAGTAACTTTTGATGATAGGCAGTCATTCAAGAAGTCATATTTCAAATCGGCCCACTAAATATTAAGCGCGATAGATTTCCTCGACTGGTATATAACATGTCATAGGCCAGCGACATAGCGTAAAATACTGCAAATCCCATCATCATCAGCAGCAGAAGCTGTGTAAACAAAATAGTCCTTCGTCATACCTGGATCTCTAATAGCTATCTGGGCACATGTTAGCGGTGGCGAAGACACGACAATGATAACCGGTGATTGATTTATGTGCCAAAACGAGGTGACTTGGCATATTTTAGAGAAGCCTCCGAGTTACGGAGAGAGAGAAAAATGCTGTTTCTATGAGACGGGGGTGGAATAATCGTGGGGACTCCCAATTCAGCACAAAGAACGACGCCATAACTAGCGTGGAAACCCGAATCGGATTAAAATCTCTATATAAAAATATTTTACTATCGCTTAAGCCTGTCCAAGGACATGCATCACATTCACAGGCTTCATTCGAGTATTTGCTACTATCAAGACGTCACAGCATGGCTTTTGCGCCACAGAGGCGTAGCAGCTGCGCATTCAGGATTGTGTGCACAGAAACTGGCGGTAACTTTGTTTTATTATGTAGTTATTCTATTCTATGTAGTTTTATTATGTATGTTATCCATGGGGTACCACTTCTAAAGCGGCACCGTGCACATGATTATTTTAAGTGCATATTGTGGCTTCCTAACTAAATTTACAAAATTTACAAATTGAACCCGCAAGCAGCCCCTTGGGGTCCTATGGCGAGGGAAATGTTGTGTTAGATAGTCCTGAGACTGGCTTGTTAACAGCAGCGTATCGTCTCAGGACCACGACCCTCGATCCCCCGACACCTGTGTTTTTCTTGGCAGAATACAGAGGTGGTTTGCCATTACCTTCATCCGCGCAGTACCACGAGCCAATCAAACGATTGGCTGCGCTGGGAATCGAACCCAGATCCGCTGGCTGGTGAGCGCGAGTACGCTACCTCTCGGCCACAGCGGACGGAACTACATAAATATTAGCTATAAAAATAACCATTGGATAGATACGAGTATTTTAAAAGATGCAAATCTCACCTTCTGCCGTGTCTTTGACCGCCAGTATGGACGGCGTGGAGATGGATTTCTGCAGCGGCGTCCTGGGTAGCAGCAGGTAACGGTCCTCCGCCGATTTGGGCGACTTGCGCAGCACCGGGGCGTTGCAACCGTCCGCCTCGTCGTCGCTCTGCGTCAAACATAAAAAGCAGGCAAAAAATCTCATTAACCATTTTACGATCGACTAAACGCATTCAATCGAACGGACGTTGCCGGCCGGCTGAACTTAAGTATATAGCAGGCGTCGAACGCCGGCGTCTAATAACTCCCCACAGAGGAACAAGCTCACTTCATCTAGTTTCAAAACGAGCTCGTAATTCGTTAGTCCCCACTAAACTGGTTGAGCCCAAATTACAGTTAAAATGGTTGTGATGCAAGTCTTTTTTTTTGTCAAGCTGAGAAACGTTTATTAAAATTATTACAGTTTAGTAAGATGTATACTGTTACATTAAAATTGTAACTTTTTCGTCGATACATAGATTTTAAAATTTCTACTGTCGTCGGTATATAAACGACTTGGTTCACATATTCTATCCATAGTTTGACCTGCGTTGATTGCACTTTTGCACTAAGCTAAAAAAAAAATGACCAATGCGAGTGTGTTTTTAACCGTGTATACGTGTTATTTGTAACTTTTGAGACGTGCTGTGGCAAAAGCTATTAACTGCTTTGATCTTATTAGTGGTATACGCAATTATCTATGACCATTTATTTTTAACCTGGCCGTCAGTATTAAATAAGACCATAACGTGGACGCAGTCAGCTGCGCCAATATTGTATTTCTCTCGCTCCATTGTGGTCGGCTAATGGACCGTGATCCCCCGCGGGAACGGAGGGGATATGTATCATTCCGCCCAGTTACATATGCCGTAATCAAAGCTCCAAACGAGAGAGAGAGAGAGAAAGGTTTCGTGCTTTCGGACCACAAACACAAGACGAGCAGAAATGACGACGAAAATTAGCCGCGTGTGTGTCTAAAATGTCAGTGGGCCACCCATACGAAGAGGACATCTAGCTTGAGATATACGGTAGCCCTGAATTACATCACTAATCATGTTTCGAGAAATGCAACGCACGTAAATAAATGACACCGAGCAAACAAAATCCTCACGCAAAAACATTGGACACCGTTTTTTTAATTTGAAATAAAAAATTGGCTTATAGCACTTAGAAAAATGTACTGCACGACTTATATTTAAACCAATTATCATACCCAAACATTGGACGCCGTTTTTAACTTTAAAAAATTATTTAGTGGAAATAATCTGGGAGAAGCAAACATAATGCAGCCAGTTGCAGGTTAAAGCTTCAAACGGATGAGGATAAACTATAGGGTTATTCCTTCTGACATCCCGGAAAGAAAGCATTGGGAATTGGCGGGAAACTGTAAGAAGACAGTCGGGCAGCTCTTAAGCGCAACCCATGAATTATTCAACGAGCTGCATCGATGTCGAGGTGAATTCGCGCGATCTCCGACTCATGTTTGTTTGTGTCCACCGCAACAACACCATACAGTTTGTCGTCAGCGATTCTGTTCTAAGAGAGGTGGGGGAATGGGGGAGAGGCAACAGGAACTGTAACAGCAGAGGACATCTACACTGTGTAGAAAGATCATCGGTTGCACATTCGAAATATGCAATCGTGTCACGTAGTTTTCCTATGTGGTCGCCTTACACTTTTATAATTATGTTTATTTGTTATTTGCTCTAATAACCTGTAATGTAGTCTAATCGCGTTATACAAACGACGAATATATTTTAAATACTCGTGATGTGATTATACGGATGCAATTACAACATACAGTCACGTACAAGCAAGCAGCAAATGGGACCTTTACGTCGTTCACGAGCGCAGACACCTGCATGTACATTATCTACGATTGCGATAACAGAATAAACTTACGTGTAGGTGAGTGGATGAACGGGAGTGAGCGGAGCCGCCCTCGTTGGAATGTTGAGCACAGGAAGACGTGGAACCTCCTGAAACAAATAGAACGCGTAAAAACAAATAAATATCAAATTGGTCAAACTCAATAATTGGATTTTCAAGTGAAGAAAAAAAAATCTGATGGGCGAAAATGTAATTTTACGTTTACTGTACTCATCCAACAAATAAATTTCAAATTGGTCAAACTAAAAAACAATTGGATTTTCCCGAGTAGGAAAAAAAAACATTGATGGACGATAATTTAATTTCACGTTCACTGTATAGTACTAGATGATGTACAACACAGAAATAATACATTTTTTACCATCAGCAAACAGCATTACAAATCCTAAAATTCAAAATATTAGTATAATTCACGTATTATTTTTTTTTTACAATGACTGTAGGACAAAGCACTACAGGTTGACTGCACTCGTAGTCAATGTCTAAGGGGATACACTTTCGCCAGTACCCCGGGATTTTCTGCAGAAAAACACTTGCATGAAAAATATATTGAACAGAACAAAAAAAAATGATATTCTCTTGTTTCTGTAAGAACATCGATAGTTGTGAGGAGGCCAATAAACTAAAGGATGACTGGCTTTCCCCCCATCTCCACGAACGAAGCGTTCACTAAACCGATAAATTGTTTGTCTCGCATTGCACTTCAAAGTTTCACCTGTCAAATTACCTTTTATTTCGCGTGCTTACTTTTTTCTTTTGAAACTACACGATAGAGAAAATAAAGTGCCAATTCGTCCTGTCCCATATCGACCTGGTCAAAGTGAATTGTTTCACGCGCTGTTCCGCTGCCCGCTGGTGGAAATCGCGTTACTCGGTAGAATTATATTACCGCTCATTGACAAATCGAATAGCCACTCTCCCGGCAAATGGCCCACCCAAACAGCTGGTTGTTGCCTGACATTTTTCGGATAAGCCTTGTGGCCTCGGCACGCGACAGCTGCTCCCGCCCTCTAGTAGCGTTCAAAAGAATCACACACTATACCGATGGTCTGAGAACATATCGATTACTTTTGGGTCTATCGCTCCTAATGGCTTTTTTTTTATATAATCAACGTTAGTCAATCGCTATAGTGAACAGCGTGGACACACACTGGAGATTCTGCATCTCAGGAACACTTAAGCATTTGTGAAAGGGAACACCTTCACCAGTATCCCTGGATCGACTAAATTTGAACAAGAGCCAGAAATTGAACCTGGGATTGCCGCACCCCCATTGGGATAAAGAGCTAGTCGCCATGGTCGGAGATAATCGTAATTCGTAACCCGATAACATGCTATATGACGAAATATGCGCCATCTAGTGTTAAAGCGCAACGTGCATATGGATGCATCGTTACTCGCAACACATTGCAGCAATAATGCGAGAGGCGAATTGAAAGCAATAATGTGACACCGGACCAGTCTGCGATCAAAACGTTGTGACCTTTACAATATACCGAAAGTTCTATTTAAGGGGTGCCTTGAGTGAGCAGTTAAAAGTACACGAATAGCTCATACATCGCCAAACACCAGACTGTCTTCGCGCCACACGAATCATCGAAAAACCCTTTTTCCCCTCAAGAAAAGATATGGCCGCCTACAACAATCGTTTAATGTATCACAGGAAAGTGGTCTTGCGTACAAGAGAAAAGTCAGTTATTCAAGTGTACGTACATAAGACACAGAGGGAGAACTAGAGAAGGGAGGGCGTAGCACGAAACGAAAGCGGGGGTCGAGACATTGGCGAATGCTGCATAGTTTCCAAAAATAAACAACGAGTCCTTATCGGTCAAAACACATTTACCGTCATAAAACTTTATGGATGATGGAGGAGGGGGGAGGGGGCGGCGAAATCGTGGCCGGGATATAGTAGCAAAGCCAAAGCCCGGGAGCAAAATATATTTTTCGTGAAAGATGTCGAAGCACGGGCTTGTTTACAAAAAAGGAAAGGGGTGAAGTCGAAGCGGATCGATGTGCGCGTAAACCGCATGGTAGGTGAATGGCGTGTCGCAGAGGCGTGGGTTCAATTCCTCGTCTCGAAATTGGTCAATCGATGCCTGATAGTGACAGACTTCCTGAATTTTTGCTATTGCTGTTTTTATTTTAAATCTACTTTTATTAACATGAAGACAGAGTCAAGCAATAGACATGCATGCAAGCGAAACACGGAGTTGACTGCTGTTAAGTACCGGTAATGTATAATCTTGCTCACATCATTACCGAAAACGCCAACATTAAAACAACATGAGGTTCTGATTTTTCCGACAAAATCCATGAAACTTTGTTGTTTGTTTGTTTGTATTATTGACAGAAAATAACATAAAATACATTACTTTCCACCATCACTCCAAGACATGGAGGAATTCTTCCACCCTTTAGCCGAAACTAATGGCTAGCTATGAGGGGTGGCTCATACCTGGTGTTGTCATGCCTGGTTAGCCCCTTTTGGGGAAAGTAGTTCGTTCATAAAGAAAGCCGCTTATAAAAGGGATGACCCTGTGTGGGCAGATAGGTGTTAATTTCGACCATCGCATTTCTTCACAGTATTTTAATAAATCCCAGGCACCCAAAATATACCTGCATCTCCCGGGTAAACACGTCAACTGCCAAATAACACTGTTTGCACAACTCAACTCTAGCATTACACACTTCTTTGGCCACAATGCCTACGAAAGCTTCACTAGGTTTACAGTTTTTGAATTGCACACGTTTCATGGGGGGGGAATAAAGATGGCCGCCACATGCTGATCTATAAAAGTATCGCGTAATCCCATCCTCCATGTGCGCCAGGAACGATTGTAGCGCCATTCCACGGGCAACAACGAACTACTGGCGATCGGCATGCCCGAACAAATAAACTAAAACGCCACGTTGACAACGGGCAATACAGAAAGTAACAAACAAGTATGCATACTAAACGGGAGACTATTTCGAAAAACGACACGAGAAAAACGAGTTAGAACGAGAGAGAAAGAGTGAAGACGGGCGACGAACAACTTTACGATTAACTGTCAAGATTGGAGTGGGGGTCGAACGAGTGGGAATAACTCCACTGGCGCACGAAATAATATAAACTTCCATTTGGACGTCCGATGATAGGGCCAGCTCATTCTCCCGGCGTCTATATGACTTCGCTCGTTTTAAAGCGCGTAATCCCTCTCTCCACTCTGCCCTCTGAGGTCCCTGACCACCTCACAGGCCACCGCCACTCCCCACGTGGGCGGCAGCCATTTTTTAAAGGATCTAGCAACGCAACACGTACCATAGCCTAGGCCGTAGATGTTGGCGGATAGGCGATAACATTCTCAATATCATATCATATTTAGAAAGCAATTGCTATTTTGAAATCAAAAATAAATACGACTAAAAAAATTGCAGCTAAGATTACGGGTACACTCATGCAGAACATGATTTTTGCAACCTGTTGAGGTCACCCGTTAATGTTACCAATAAAGACAACGCTTTTGTACATTTGCACATAATCTCAAGGCAGTTGGAAATTTCCTCATCATATTTTTTACTGCCTCCCGCCATGTATTTTCAAATGCTAGAAATGCTCTTTCTGCCTACTGACAACCATGTGGTAATTATAATTTTAGTTAATGCTGTTTGTACAGGAAAATTATCAAACGACGACTCTGAATCTAAGCATTTCGTCAATGGAAAATTTTGGCTTATTTTATTATTAACAAATCACAATGAACAACAATTGGAAAGAATGCTTTCATCGATTCACCAAATGTCACTGAATAAACAAACAAATTATTTAATAAATAATTAGATCAATGCTAACAAATTTGTGGTTATGGTTAACATGGCCGAGAGGCTAACAGGGCGCCCAACCCGACCTACTGTCCAGGGCTCCTACCGCAGGCCCGTTCCGTCAGGACCCCGTTCCACCCCCCTCCCCACCCCGCCTCACCTACACGGAAAGCAATTCGTACGCCACCGTACATCTATTCGCCTATACATACATACACCAGTATACAGTTAATGATGATATATTTATACGAAATCTAGGTCAAAAATGTAGAAGGACGAAACGTGGAAACGCAAGCGCAGGTTTATATATACTCCGCCAGTCCTAAACACATCTGCCCCCCCGCATCACGGACTCACATAGCCGGCCGCGTCCGCTCAGCCAACACGGGCGGGTAATATAGCCGGGGAATCTCTCTCCGGGATTGAATTTACAATATATGGAGTCTGACGACCGAATGCCTTTTGTGCGCGAGCGTTCGCTTGAGACCATCCGGGCAGTTGTTAAATGTGCCCGGCATGGAGTTGGCAGGTGGGGTGGAGGGGGGATGTTTCCTGGACAGGAGAGTAATCTTTGCGGTACTCATTATATTTTCAAACGCCTTTACTTCGTTATAAGAGATTGTCTGCCGGCGTTGTCTGATCAAGTCAGTTATGCACTCTGCAGACACCATTCTGCGTTTCCATTTGGCAGATAGAAGCTATTCCAAGTTTACAGTTTACAAGTCTACAATTAAAATTAGTTTCTTATATTTCTTTTAAGTGTTCCACGGAAACAATGTCCGGCAGAAACAAATAAATAAATTTATCGAGAAGTTAATTTTATTTCAACACCGGAAGCTATTCTTTTTTGATAAAATTAGTTGCGAAATAGCACCCTTACCTAGCAAAACCGCTACTGACTACTGCTTTCAGTGACTGTTTCAGCGAAAAACAGATTTTTAATCGATTCCTTTTTCGTCAAAAGCACAAGAAATTCATCAAGAGCCTGGAAAGTGCGCACAAAAATAAGATTTCCTTGCATGGTTTTTTTCTTCTTTCTTGTGCACCCGATCCGAACCAAAAGTTTAAATGAATGCGATTTGTTTTTTTGAAATTCTGCATCGGCAATTTATGCATTTCTGCCTCAAAACCCGAGTGGTACTACGCATGCGATTTGTAAGTATTACTACATGAACGCAAAAAAAACTCCAACTTATTTGTTACTGGACCGTGGCTTCCAACCAAAAGGAGACTAGATGGAGTTTGAAATTGGAGTCTGGATCTCGGGAGGATATCTAGGCACTCCTCTTGAATGCTTCAAAACCGTTTGTCACTTTGCGGCGACGAATTTAAACCTCAGGAGACTATGACCTGCAGCGTCAGCAAGCTATAGAGAAAAGGCCTGACGACTTCCGTGATGACGTCACTCGTCAGGGCCTGTTCATAGCGGGATTAAACTAGCGAAACGCAACTCTGCTCTCTCTACGTAATTGTAATTGTCTCGACGCTTATGGCAAACTAGAATTTTGGCTAACTTTATTAAATTCAAATTGCGTCAAGAGACGGTCAGTCTGCGTAGAAACAGTGGATAGTTTGTCGATCCCTTTAAGGGCAATGAAATTATTTTGATCGCATCACGTAAAGAGTGTGTGTAGTTCTATTATAACTGACCTTTTCCAACACATACAGTAGATCGCAGATGCAAGTGGAAAGAACTGCCCCCGATGCATACGAAGAAGGGCAATCACTACCAGCACCAAGCTTTGCGCTGAAGTCTCATACTGTGTATATTGGTAAACCTCGTCTGGTTTTTTTGCCGTGAAGGCGGCGATAAACCCCGGCAATATGCTCCTTGACGGAAAAGCATATTAGCAGAGAGCAGCGATGCGCCACGATTTATGACAAAATCACTCCCATTGAAACGCATGTAAGTAACCGTGGTGCATCATCGCTCGATCTTATAATGTGGGATCTCCTTTAAAGGAAACGTCATAGCCGGTGGAGTTACTGAGCCATGTTTTCTTCAATGCCTATCAATAGAGGATGCGTCAGTAAAATCGTTTAAAGTTCACTAATATCAATCATTGAAATTAAAAAACCAGTCGTTGGTCAAGTTTGGTTTTCATGTCCAGTCCACCTAGGCAGACAGGGCTCGCTTAGTTAGAGCGGAGGGATAGAATAATTCGAAATTTTTCGAGCGAGAAAATCATACATACGCCTTCCTTCGGAATGGAATCGTAAGGGTAAGGGGAAAATATATAATTTTTCTCCTAGAGCAGTAGCCGTTGGATGTTAAAAGTATGAAATACAATTTCGATTTCGAGGCATTTTGAATTCAAAACTTTTCGGAATGGAAGTAAAGCCGTCCGACACGTGTCTGTACGTTTATACACGTGTCTGTACACGATAGAGATCCTTTCCCAGGTCTGAAGCCAAAGCCAAGGCCATTAAAAAAGAGGCAGTCTTTCTCGTTTATCTGGTCAGATGACTCCACAATAAACCCCCAACGAATGGTAATTGCGATTTTAATAGAGGTTAAGGTATATGTTTAAGAGGGTAAACGAATGACGATCGACGAGACACCTACCGGAGAAACTACGCGACTTGTCTCTGCGGGTCCTACCGGAACCGTTGTTGTTGGACCCGCCGCTATTGTTGTTGGCGGCGTCCACCGTGTCCAGCAGCTCGACGATGGCCATGGCAGAGGTGGCCGTGGTGTGCGACAACGACTCGTGGGCATCGTAGAAGGCGTCTTCGTCTGAATCCAGGCTGCTCAGGCTCATGCTACGGGGCGAAAAACAAATGGGAGAAAACAAAAGGATAGCGTTAGTTATTTATTCAAAGACTGTACATCGTTAAATAAAATTGACAGATGTGCACAAAAATTGTCTCTTTCATTGCACCCAAAGACCACATAAATTACAAAAATATGAATGCAAAGAAGAAATAAAATGAACAATATAAGGCGATTGCGATAATGAATCCCATGCGAATCAATTATATTTCGTGTATTAAAATGACATGGGGTAAGAAGAAAGTCACTTATCAAATTGATTTAACTCTGATGCATTAAATGTATACAGTTCCCGATAAATTTGAATGTAATCCTACCCCTCATAGCTAAGGGGTGGGAGATTCCCCCGGTTGGGGTGATGATAGGTTGCATTTTTTTGTATTATGTAACTTGTCAATAAAAACTAAAAACTAAATCGAATTGTACGCATTTGTAGGCTTAAAATATTGCTTCGAAAAAATTGTCACATCTTAGTAATTAAACATAAAATTGAGTCTTGATTTGGGGACGTCACAGGATGAAAAAGTGAGTGATTTATTTATCACTGATTATTAATCACTGAGTATTTATTTACTACACACGCATTTCCACTTGAGTAGAAGAGGACAGTGGTGGGATAAGAACGGTAGGGGTGCACGTTTCGTGTCTCGCCTTTTTTTAGATGTGCTAGCGTTACAATTCACCAACTTTTTGCGAGCAAAGCTGATTTTGAGCGATGGCAAACAGCAACCGGTCCTTCGAGCACGTTTGATAGCGTTCAACACGGTGGTCCAAGCGCCGCAAGGTGCCATGAAGACAAATATTCGACACAAGCAAACTTCGTTGCCAATCGTTACACATCCAAATTTGTGTCCCAAATATAATTTGAAGCAATGCCCGTTTTGAACTAGTTTCAAAGATTTTATGCAGATAATATTTCCGAAGCATAAAAATGTGATATCTAAAAAAACAAACTGTAAGCTATTTTCCTGATATTAAAAGTCTACAAAAGTCAAGAAATCAGACGATGAATGTCGCATCAGAATTGAAAACGTAAAAGTATGTCAAAGTCGGGCACTCCTGTCCGTTTCAAAATCCACTCCCACGCTAAAAACACGACACAGTCGAATGAACGAGATTCGAACCCCGGACAACTGTTGACGAAAGCACCGCAAGGTGCCATGAAGACAAATATTCGACACAAGCAAACTTCGTTGCAAATCGTTTATCCAAATTTGTTTTATTTTTGCTAGTTGTATTTAATTGCTGGCAAGCAACGCATAAATTTCTACAAATGCGAATGCCAGTTCCGGATTTTATCGATTCGTAACTGATGAAGATTGAAATCGCTCTCGCATTCCATTTCGAGAAATATTGCGCGGCTCGATCTTTACATGCACTCGAATATAAGCGAATATCGCGAATTTATGACACTCGATCCCTTCGGCTAAGGTAAATAACTGAGCACAAGGATACTTGAGTATGGGTTACGTCTCGGCAATATTAATTCGCGTTTGCGCCACCTACCTACTGACAGTCCGTTCATTAGAGAGCTACAGGAGGATAAGGGCGAGGCCAAGCGCTTGAGCGCGTTCATTATTAATTTTGAATTGTTATAAACAGATAAAAACAACAAAGACCATCACTAAACTTGAATGTATCGATAAAAAATAACTGTCATTATCGATTGTCACATTCTGCTAGAAATTCTTGGAAAAATCAAATTCATTCGTAATTCAAGAATGAAGAATAAGCTCAAATCAAAAATGAAAGGTTCAAAAGTCACATCTGATTATGTAATATATGTTGTAGTAATGTATTATTGGGCAAAATTTTACATTCGCAACAATTTGTATTTTCAGAGAGAGCTCTCCACCAAGTTCAAATGTCACGGTTTTGTTAAGCTGAAAGCTTAACAACCACTGTGTATATTCGCTGGATGGAAACCACATAGTGTCCACAAAATGGCTTTTTTAGACTACATTTCCAATAATGTCAGATACGCCGTTAACGCCCAGGAAAGAAAACTTGTAGGCTTCCTAACAGTGAGTCGCATAGATTCAGGTCTCAGGAGGCATCAGTTCTTCGAATGCTAAAATATGAGAATTTCTACCGGAAATTTCAAAATTCCTTAATCGAAAATGCAAACTAGCTCGCTCGCCTATGAAACGGGAACCTTCATCAAATTTTTGAAGCAGCCCAGCTTGACGTTTTATTGATTTGAATGACGAAAATTTTGCGACGGATATCAGCGGGACTCGAAAAATAACTACGAATGGAAAGAAGAAAAAAAAAACCCGTATTTAATATATTTAGAACGACGGCTCAAAACGCGTCTGCCCGTGACACATATAACATGTAAATGCCGGCGAACGTCGGCCGCGCAACAGGAGAAATTTTTGCGCAGAAGCAGCAACGATCGGGCAAAATGAAAGGACGAAAAGCCACGTCGACGAAGGAGGGGGGGCTTCCTCATTCGCATTGTTTAATCGATCAATCTGCTCGTGTATATGTCGTATTGCAACGCGAAAAGCCAATTGTTTCGAGCGAGAAAACAATACGTGGGATTTTTCGTTAAACAAGCGCGCGCATATGGCAAATAGCATTCAACACAATTCGGGAATTTCGATAATGACATTCGGCCAACGTTGAAAGATCACACAAGTCAAGCGTGCAAATATACGAGTACCGAATGCCATTGTCCCCGGACAGACTGGAAAACTGCGCGCATATTCAATATACTGCAACATTTCACAGTTTGTTTAGACGACTGCACAGCCCCCCCCCCAACCACTACTACCAGAACAGATAAAAGAATCGATGAATAAGTCCAATGCATTCAAAGGTTATTTCAAACTTGATCAAAATTGGCACCATTCAATTTTTCACTCCATTCAATCATCGTCTGAAATTTCCGAATTGAATTGACCAGATTCTCTTGAAATGCTACAATAATGATAAGACTCCATTAGCAAAAAATTAAAATTGCAATTGCTTGAACGGCGGAAAATGATGCTACCGTAATTCTGGTGAAATACATTACTCACAAAAAATATACCTCCTACATCGATATTCACTACAGTGCTTAGAAATACGAGTAATAATTCTGATCCAGAGTCAATAGAAATTATACAAGACATGCTAGCAATAGGCTCGTCATTCTCAACCATCTTCCTCCAGAGCTTTTCTATAGCAATCTGCGCAATATCACGAGTTCTGTCAGCTGACTACCAGAGCCACACTAATCAGAAAGAGCAAAAAAATACAATTTTAATTTGCGATGTCTTGAAGAGTGACATTGCGGGTGCTTCACTGGCAGATGTCGTCGCAAGACCACATTTTTGGAATGTCAATGCAACAGGCAATCTCGCCCATCGCGTCTTGCGTGACGCCAATGGTGGACTATAAGCCCCCTATCTGATCTCATAAATAGCCCGCATTCCGGACATAAACTAGAAATACCATTGTTTTTACGCAGGTACAATATCAAAAGCAACGGGAAATTCACATCCGTCACTTCACAAGTTTCAAAAGAATCGTGACATTCGGGGGACCAAGAAGACTTCATGTCGCACATAAACTCTTTTATTATTTTTTGGGGATCTGCCCCAGAATATGAAATTAACAAAATTCAACGACTACAGAATTTAATGATCAGATTAACTTTTAATGTCCCCAGACATGCTCACCAAGAAATGGGTACAATTCGTCTACTAAAATCTTTTAATTTGCTGTCAGTTGATAACACATTTAGGCAAAGATCATTAGAATTTTTATACAAAAATCAGCATCTGCTATCTATTAAAGAGCATCAAAGAAACATTCGCCTGTCATCAAGTGAAACCTACCTTATTTCAAGAAATAGATTAAGAAGAACCAATAAAAACTTTATTAGAATATGCGCAACAATACTCAATGACAAAACAAATAATTTGTCTTTTGAAATAGGTTCCTTTTTTATCTTTAAGAAACAAGTTTTTCAATATTATAATGGTGCTCCATGAATCATACTATGGTAGCACGTTAAAGGGAAAGGAATAAACCGAAATAATCACTCATTATACTAGGGCATAACTAAGGTATACATAAAACTTGGGTGTGGAATTTAATCTCATTATTAAATCGTTATCTACTTTCTAGTGTATTTGACATTATCGTTGTAAATCATACTATATCTGCGTCTGGGCTAGGGGGATGGTTTGTTTGCATATACTTGTATCTTTTCACCTTTAATTACTAATTTTGGGAGACTGTTGCGTGGATTATTCTTGTTTTCACATGTCTAAGAATTGCATGTCAATGATTTCTTTATTTTTTCTATTTCAAGCTCCTGACCAACTGGCTCTTGTAGTCGAGGTCAG
>JAUJYS010000280.1:0-26011 GCA_033995665.1 Melogona broelemanni | reverse complement strand
TCTGTAACGTTTGTTTGTTCATCATTTCGCATTGTGTTGCGATCTCGTTTATCTTCATCCCGCACGGTCCTGCGTTCCAGATCTATGAGAAAAATGATCTTTGTATAATAATATAAAGATCATTTTTATGATTTGAGTATAATAAATAACAAGTTATAATCCTCGATAAACATCAGTAGCAGTTTTACAGTAATCTACTGTGAAGTGATTTCATATTTTAATTCAGTTACAATAGGAGTCACGTGCTCACACTTTGAGTTAGCAGCGTGACGTCACTAGTGACGTATATAGTTAGTCTCACGTTGAATGGCGTCACACGCAAACTCTAAGAAAATCTGCAAGAAATAGTTCCACGAATTTTATGAGAATTATAGCACAGAAGTTTGCCATTGAGGTACATTGTTTTAATTATGCGCAGAATTTTAATTATCGAGGAACCAAAAAACAAATGTCCACTACTTTATTTTCTTAAACGTCTTCGGACAGCGAATGCTCTACTAGCAACCACAAACTTAAATCATCCAATTTTACTGAGTCTAGACACAGAATTAACAAGAGTTAATAAATACTAACGTAAGTGCAAGCGGAACCGAGCGAGTTTCTATGTCCTTTAACATATTTCATCCAAACTTGCAAAAGAAATGAAATATTTTCTTCAATAAATTATTGAACCACGAGTTGTATTTACCGTAAACATGTAGATAGGTAAATAACACCGCAAACGTGTGCATGGAGCGTCCACTTTCTTAAGTGTAGTGGGCTGTGGCCGATAAACAAACCACGAGACCCGTCTTGCAAAAATTTCTTTGAAACACACAATTTGTGAGGACGAATTCCTGGAAGCTTTTCATTAGATCGAATCGTACGCTCCGCTCGTAAACTGCTGCCACCATAGCCAAGGTTTCAACAAATACCTGGAACTATTTCACTAGGTTATCAATGAGCGCATCACTGAACGCAAAAATGGCTCCAACAGAGTTCCGTAGGGGTCACTCGGTCCCTCGGTGCCATCCAAATTCCGAAAACTTATTAAAATCGGTCGGAGCAACTGTCATCATCCCATGCACAGATAGTAATTTGACTTTCGACCTTTCTCGACCTTTATTGCAAATGGAAGCGACACTAAATAACAAGATTTTGACTTACAACCACCTCTGAATCCTGACCTAACAGAGTTAACCCCATAATGGCGTTATTTACTACAAAATCGCAGCACCAAACTTGCATTGCCGCACAAGTATCTAAAACGCATAATTAATTATATGAAATAATTTTAGTAACACTCTTCCTTTCTCAATAAAAACCAGAATGATTTTAGGCACAGTTAATTAACGAATAGGTCAATAGTGATATATTGCTATTATAGGATACCCAAACGTTTTCATTAGACAATTGCGCAGCTGGATTCCACTGATTAATTTTTAATGACATGCACCCGTGTAATGAAATCGTATTTTCGGCGGTTATCTCAACGCTTCCTTATACGAGTTCTGCTAATTGAAGGTCATGTACAGTACACGCCGGCTACGTATTGCAGCAGATGTGGAATTTGAACCGGACAATACACGAAACGCACCAACCCTAATAAATTATTTATTAGGCAAACATTAAGCCAAAATCACCAGCTAGGTGTTCGGAATGTTGTTTTTAAATACGAGAGCCAAATAGAGGCTAGACAGAAGTCGAAAGCATTACTTTTGTTTAACTAGTAATTGGCATAAAATTGCTTGCTAATAAACACATAGAAAAATATGCATAAAAGCTACACATTATAAATTGAACCATTGTCGCCACTTAACAGTCTGAAAATGGAATAATTATATTTTTAAGACACCCTTTTTAGACTAGAATTTTAACAAACGTTAATGGTTTCTCTATTATTGCATATATGGAAATCTCACTCACCCCACAATCTACCTCAATATCACTCGATGAAAATAAATTCATAAGTTGCTTTTTTAATTACACCGCAAAAAATATTTTAAAATGGAACAAATCTCACTTTCAGACGCCTTGCTTGGCACCGACTGGCCATGCCAGAAAAAACCCAAATACATTTTGCAAAATGTATTTTACAGCATGATAGCCATTGGAGAAAAAAATTGTTCGCATGAAATACCGGAATGGTCGCGTGATTTCTACCAGTCTACGTTAAAAAAAAATAATGCTCGCAAACCACAACAGTGACAACACTTAATTCCCCAAATTCCCCTTTGAAGTGCGCTTTAAAAGAAACCGCACTTTTGATAGGGTTCTGCTGTCATAGCGAGATATTTGGGTCTCTTTAAAAAAAAGCATGTTTCTGATTCGTCGCAATTTTTCTGAACGGGACTCTGACCACGAACCGCCAAGATGAAGCTCCTATTCCCCACGGACTCAAAATGGTGGCGGCCGATTTCGACCAAGGAAAGAACTTGAGGCGGAAAATTAGATTCGGAATCGTTGATGAGGTCACGCTTTCGCGTGAAACTTTGGCAGTTTCTGTAATCGAGCCAACCAAACCACCGAACCGACTCAAGCCTGGCCGAATATATCGTCCGATTGCTCAATTTGGCTTCACTCAAACATTCAACTTCTGCCTGCCATAATGTTTGGTTAGCGTGTTCGTCAACAACTATCCCCAGAGTCGTGGGTTCAAATCCCGACCGAATCATTTCAGGAATCAATTGTTGAGGGGCACTTTTTAACCAGTACCTCGGGATCGATTAACGAAAGTTATATAGAGCCGGGAATCGAACCCTTGATCGCTTCGCGCTCACATTGATAGGCTCGATAGGTCTAGCGAAAAATAAACGAAATTGCACAAAAAAAAATTTTTAATCTTGACTGACAATTACCCAAAAATAAAATAAAAAATTACTTTCTGGTCGTCTTTGGTTCAAATCAATTTTGATACAAACATCTATAAAAAAGACACAATTAATATTGCCAAACAGAGATGGCGGGAAAAAAAAAGATTAACGACAGGCAAGCTCAGAATGTCGACAAGAACTAATCCAATTAAACGTCTGTTCTATCTATCTATATTCAAAGTTTTCGAAAAAAAGAAACGCGCATCAGCCCATAACTCAATGTCGGGAGACGTGACAAAAGACGGTGTGGCGTTGTTTCTTAGTGTCTCTCTAGTAAATCACGACACAATCTTATCGTCAACCCAACGCCGTGAGAATGACGTCAAGGCTGAATTTCCGCCCTGGGCAGACATGTCAAGGTGACTCTCCTTCATTTTCATACCTAGAGCTAAAATCGATTCCCTCCCCCCCATCTTATTTGCATAGCAAAAGCAAACTTCTTCTAAGCTCAACAACGTCGGGGAATGCGTGAAAACGCATGTATAATCTCTCTTGGATAGAAGCATGTTTTAAAAGTAAAAATACCGAAAATACAACCCTGCTTTCCCCCGTCTAGTTACTAATTTATCTAGCCCGAAAAAATCGGGGATTCTCGATTGGGAATTGAACACAAGATCACGGGTAACCTATAGCGCTAAACAGCACATAATGATGTTGTTCCAAGTTCCTAATTTCCTAACTTAATTTCCAGTTCCAGTTCCCGCTCATTCCATGAAAAAAGGTTCCCGTTCCAGTTCATACAGAAATTAAAAGGAACCTGGGGGTTGATAGTTCCTTTTCAAAAGAAACATTTAACTTTTCCGTTCCTTCGATAGCAAAAAATATTTTTCTGGTATAACATTTCTTTAAAGTGATTACGTTAAAGATGATGCCAAATAAACATTTGGGGGAACCAAAGGATATACGCCGATTCACCGATTCAGTTACTGAAAAAAATGAACCGTTCCTTCCTAGGAAAAGTAACCTAAGCGTTCCTAACCTAACCGGTTCCTAGGAATGTTACTTTTCCGTTCCGTCCCTACTAGTCCGTCCCTACCACTTCTAGTTTCCAAGCGGCTAATTACTTCAAAATATCTTCTACACAGTGTTGCAAAAAATGAGTCACTTAGTGAATAATTGTGAATAAGAGCGATATCGATAATTTATCAAAGCAACGCTTTAATCCGTGAAAATGAAGCCGATGGATTTTATGCCACAATTCTGTAAGCATTGAAAAAAACAGATCAACTCAATACGAGTATTGTATCTAACCACGCTCAAAACGCACCACGCTAAAAAGCAACCCGGAAATTGGCAGAAGAAAATCCTCAACTGTATCGTACGAGTATTTCGTAAGGTAAGCCGCTTTATAGCCTCAACCATACAGGATGAGGCCGGGACGCAAATTTTCGAAGAACGTTCGTGCGTCTATAATGAAACAGAATGGTGGAGACAGGTACCGACCGAACACATAAAAAAGGCTTTTCTCTAAACGGATTAAGCACGGGATTACTACTACGAAGGGGGGAGAGGAGATAATTATTGGATACTGGTGAACAATCACGTTTCCAAAAGAAAACTGTTTATTAAATATCAGTCATCGTGTCGACGTAGTTTTCTTGGCGTTTCTTAGGGCTGCTGGTTTACCATTATGATCTCGGTGGATTAATTGTAATTGGATACTGCGGGGTATTTTTTTTTCGAATTATGCAACCTGTATTTAATTCGGAATTGGGTTGTAGGAAGTTGTACAATATAACTTAGTTTCGTCGAATTGTATCTCATCTACGCATGATGGTAAACTATCCTCAATAACAATGAATGAAGCTCAGGACAGGCTGGGGTAAAGACGACTGAGTTATTATGACTCATAAGCACAAAGCAGAAAAATTAAAACAAACCCTATAATATTATGTCGTTGTGCAAATGATATAACCCTTGTCATGTATCACGGCTTGATCAAATGGGGGCAAATAATTAAAATTTAGAAAAACTTTCACTCTCCATGCGCGTTTCCATCGTTGTAAGTTTAGTCAGTACAGTTTTTTCACCACCATAGTTATATTATCCATTTTTTCATATGCAGACTTAGATGTCGTAAATTGAGTCTTTTATACTTGTTTTTAATTTTTCTTTTATGCCGTGGCATGCAAGGTTTATATGGGATCATTTACAGTGGCTTACTTTAATAGCGGAGGTGGTAAACCGAGGTGAATAGGCTGCGATTTTTTTTCCAGAGTAAAAATATGAAACAGTTCCCATTAGTGTTTGGATTGATCCCATTAGAACTAGGCACAGATTACAAAACTTGCCACCAAAGTGAATCTGCGAGCTAGGCTTTGAAAGAACTCTCTCTTCTAAGTGCATGCCCGAAATAACGTCTTGTCGATAGACTTTTTTTTGTCCAATCGACTAAAAAAAAACACATTTTGAGACGAGCGATGTCAGTGCAAGGGTCGATCTAAAAATTCCATCATTGGTTACATCATACTAAAATAAAATTTGATCGCTGAGTTTACGAACTGAAATTTTAAATTGCAAAATATTTCAATAACGAAATTACTTAGTAAAAATTAATATTTGAAAATATGTCTAAGAGTAATTTTTAAACAATATTTCTATGAATATTTCTTTTGCATATCTTGTGTAACAAGATTTATTTTTCATTTTTTTTTAAATTTGATCAATTACAATTTATTTTTTCTCGTGAACACAAAACAATTTAACAAATATTTTTTCAAGCGTTCAATAATAACAGTGACCAAGCAATCTTTAAAAGAGATAAGAGTGAAAATAATGATGAGAAAGGTGAAAATTATTCGATTAGTTAAGTTTCTTCTAGGCGCTACCCCCATAATTGATTTGCAAGACAACCCATAAAATGTGGCAAAACAAAAAACGCACGCATAAACATGATAATTTTACAAACTAAACAGCTGCGCAATTAGAAATTATTTTATAGTAAAAAGACACAACATGAAAGCCAAAACTGAAATACCACGTGAAGCGGAATAATGCACAAACGTTTCTCGTTTGAAATATTTTGAATGAAGGAATTTCATAACAAAACACTTTTCAAACATAAAAAGGTTTGGTGGTAAACAAATGATAAATGCTTAGAAAAGACGCTTGATCGGAAATAGAAAAGAAAAAAACTTGATTGTCTTTTTTGAGGGAACTGATTCACCGCAATCTACTTTATCTAGAACCATCAGACTAGCATCCAAGGAACAGCACATTAAACTGAATTACGAGTGTTTCCAAATTTGATTTTCAGTTTAGCATTTCTGTACAATTAATTTAGCGCACGGGAAGAATATAGAAAGTCAACTAGAGAAATATTGCGAAAACATAACTCATGTACAAGAACTGTTTTCCGTAGCACAGAAACATTCAATCCTTCCTCATATGAGTTCGAATTATTTTGCGAGGTATTGATGGAACAGCTTCAAAACAAGATATCAGTAGAAACATGAGCGTGTGGCAGTGATTAGGAGAAGAAAAGAAAAAAAAGATTGAATCGAGCAGCAAATAAAAAGAAAAAGTGGCCAGGAAGTTCCTGCTAAAAAAACCTGGACGAAACCACTACTTTGAATGACAGCTTATAACGGAAATGTAGGGTAGACTAAGGCCAATTCTTCAAAGAAATAATCCGTGATATGTCAATATTCACTGCTCGACATTTTGAAACTACGAAACATGATTTCTGGATTCACATTTTTAGCCCACGCCACTTCCAGTTTCAAATAGAATCTGTAAATTTGCCGTTTATTTGATCAGAAAATGAAATTGTCACATATGATGAGTCTTGCCCCCAGTGCTAGCGTTTGAAAATAGACAGCGTAATATTAAAAGAGTGATTAATAAATTTCGGGAATCATCTTTTTTTTTTTTTTAAATAAAGAACGACTGCGCGGATTTTACTTAAATTCGGTTTACAAATATTATCGACCCTTACATAATTTCCAAGCACTAGGGTTTAATCATGTCATACCGATTTCGAAGAATTTCTTTTCGAAATGACAACAAAACGCGATAAAACCGAAAATTTCAAGCTGCCGAACTATTATCCATCCCGTCTACTTTGATTTGAATTCGAAAAATTACGAGCCGCCAGGGAACGACAACCGAACATTTTCTCCGAATTATATCAAAATCCACGCAGCCGTTCCTTAAAAAAATCCGATTACCGAAACATATTGAACATCCCTAATACATTTACACAGAATATATATATATATATATACATATACAACGTCAGAGCCCAGCTTGTCCGTAACGTCTCAGGTGTACATCATCTCGGCCATCTCTGACATCTTACGCGGTATGTGCACATAATTCTCGAAATAGCCGGCCAACTCGTCCATGGTCACGTCGTCCATCCTCGCCTCCTGCGAGCACAACTGTTCCACCAGGGGTCGTTGCTGCTGCTGCTGTCCCGTCCTACGATCCACCAGAGGTCGCTCCACACCCTGGCCGTTCCGATACCCGTTCGTGTACGAACACCCAGCCACTTCCTGTTCGGGGGGACTGATGCGCAGCAGGGAACCGAAATCACAGACCGTCTGGGACAGATTCTCGCCAAACAATTTCCGGTCCTCGGTGGAAGGCGGTACCAGAGGAGCAGGATTGACCGTCCGGACATCGTCGGTCAGCCTATGCCCGAACATCCGGGCGGTATTCTCCGGGTACTGGATACCAGTGGTTGTGGTGGTTGTTCCGCGAGACGACGTACAGGTCTTGGGTGGAACGCCGACCGGGTTCAGGAATTTGAGACGCGCGCTTTGGAGAATGGTCTTGCGTTTGGGCGAGGGGTGTTTGATGCGGGAGACCACCTCGCCGGTGGACTTCCGGGAGGTGGAGGCGGCGTGGCTGCGGGCGTTGTTCCGGCTGGTGCGGGTGTCCGCGGTGACTGAGACGTCGCTGGTGGAAGTGGACGGGCTGGGAGAGGTCGGTGGGTGGGAACGGCGATGGGGGTTGCCGAACGAGTTGCTGGCCGATTTCCACAGCGTCTGGTCGATGGGCTGGCTGAAAATTGAGACAAACATTGGAGGGGGCAAAGGTCAAGTCAGGGTTTTCGAAATGTTGAGCGTGACTGTTACTTTATTTCGTAGATCTTTCGCAGGCGGGGGCGTTTTAAATTAAAAAATTCTTCAGCAGGAATCCAGCAGCAAGTGCTTTCAGCTGGAGATGTAAATTTCACAACGCCCCATAGATCCACGCCACCAAAGATCCTCGAAAAAATGTCGATCGGAATATTTCCCCCTCCCCAGAAACTTGTAAATAAAAAAAATTGGTATGGAAATTTGTAAAATAATTGAGTGTAACAAATGTTTGGTGCTTTACCTTGGTTTGTCTACCCTCAATTTCTTGAAGGCAGCCTTCAATTCCATGTACGGCTCCTCCTCTGGTGGATCCATCGTGAAACAAGGAAGTACCGGTACTTGTCGAGCGTTCTGCCAAAATAACAATAATTCAAATTGTAATTTATTACATACTCGCATCCAGAAACCATAGCAATTTTACTACAAGAAAGATTAGAAATAACTACAAGAAAAACAAATAACTACACGGATAATTCTAGAGATTTCACAAGATGGATTGGCCTGCATCAAGACAGGAGGATGTCAAAGTAGCTCAGATATGAGTCATCAAAACGACCCAATTGGAGGGCACGTGTCCATGACGTCACTAGAAGTCTGAGGAGACTCAATGTAACATAACAAAAAATTCTAGGCTTAAAAGATCCAACAGAACTTCTTTGATTCGAATTCACTTTGGTCATGGCAAGGTTCTTAGATCTTAGAACCTTGGGTAATGGGGACGCAGAAAAATCAAGTGAATTATTTTTTTGTCAGTGGTGGAATGTTTTGTGTTTCCATGTGTTTCGCACTAGTTTATGGTGCACCTATTTTTAGTTCAATAGTTATCTTGACAGTGTGCTTGTGATAAAATAAACAGCGTTTTGGGACGAAAATGAATTTTCATTTAGCTAATCATTACCCACGGGGCGTAAAAAATAAGACAAATTTTCTTAAGCCTAAATATAGTCTGCGAACATGAACAATAGTGGAATTTATTGTACATTGTACTGACTAGCTTGTTTTTTGACTTTGAAGAGTAAGAGCAGGCAGTTAGTTCATTGCCAAGATCCAAGTCTATTCCTGTCTGCCCAGCCCAGTCAAGGTCTCGTTCAAAACAGTGAAGTTCATTGTAGCCTAACCAATAGTATGCCCTACTTTTCGAAAATGTACATGCAGCCTAGGCAAATATCACAGTCCAGTTTGGTTGTTTGCCGTAGATTGAAGGCGGAAAATAAGGACATCGACATGAACGTAAGGTATAGGGCTAACAGTCGCTTGAAAACCCAACTCAGGCGCGTTACAGGCTCAAGGTCTCCGGACGTCCTAGGGCATGGCCTAGGCATAGTCATAACTTGAAAGTCATGGTGCAAGATCTAGCGATTCACTCTCACTTACCGTCGGAAAAATTCTTCGCCTCAAAGGCCAATGATGAGCACCTTTGTCCTCGCCTTTCTGTAGTTGGTTGGATGACAGACGTGAATAACTTTAGGAATATTTAGTTACATTGAGAAATTCAGTAGTCACTTTCTGTAAACGTATAATTTGCAAATGGCGTAGTCATCTGCAATCCGAAGCCTGGGATGGGTGATACTATCAGAACTATCGATAAAGCTGTGAAATTGAAATAAACCAATATAGTATTGCGATAGTTTTATTTTGTTGGGCGAATATTGCGAAAAGCTATCGATTGTATTTTTTTTGGATATTTTTCTTTTTAAGTTCGAAAATGTTTAATTTCATTTTTCTTTTTACTGGCCGAAGCATAATTTATCTACGGCATCAACTCACCGTGTAGACACCATTCTAAAGGTACATGTAAGTTTTGTTTTACAAACATGACATGAAATTCTGTATCCCTCTAACCGCTTGAGCAGTGTATCTGTTGAAACTTATGTGTGATTTAGCGGCACCTGTTACAATTTACATTATTATTATTATTATTATTATTCATTTTTAAAAATGATCAACTACATTTTCTCCACAGAATATGAAAAATCCATTTATTCGATTCCTGGACATCGATGAAAATGTGACCAGCAAATACAGATACTGATTTGCAATATAAAATGACAATTTCCATCTTTAAAAAAAACAAAAAAAAACAAACAGATGAAATTTCAATTTTCAACTTTGAAATAAAATCGAAAGACAAAATTTTGAATTTCGAGCTTTAAAATAAAAACATAAGACAAAAATTTATTTTCCGAACGATGTAAACGAACGAGAATGTGTTTTTTTTTTCTTTTTCAAAATAGTAAGCACGTAAACATAATTTCAAGGAATGGTTAATCGAGTCCGCGGTTTGATGAAATATAAAACATTTCTAAGACAACTATCACAGTTTTTCGTAATCATCTGCGATGGTGCAAGCCGCGGTCTAGCTCAACCGTTTAAATATTTTTTTTGAAGCCGTCCGTCGTTTTTTCTCTCCAAAAAATGTAATTTCACAAATAGTGCTTTCATTTAACGTACTTTACTATTTTGCAAAATTCATTGCAATTTCGTTCAGCAGCATTGTTCCCTTAACATCAACTAAATTTTATTAAACTTTCGAAATTTATTACAGTCAACGAGAAACATTTTTTTGACTTGACGTAGCACAACCACCAGATCCTTTGGACGACAAACATATTCCAAATTCAGATACGAATAACCTCAAAATCCCTTTCAACTACACAGGTCTTAAATTTCAAGAAAAACTTTGTTTTGCCGCCTTTAAAAAAAAAAAAAACTTAACACAGCATTATTTTACCATAAAGCGCAGAGAACAGAACTGATACCGGGTAATATCGATTCATTTTTTGCCGCAAAGGTCATTTGTGCTTCTTCAAATGGTTCGTGAAACTGGACAACTTCCTAGACACGTAGTTGCACTCCCGCGTCGCCCGACATCGAAACAGCCCGTCGGGGACGGCCGTGCTCCCACCATCGGCCACAATTTCAGCGTGACTCCTCGCGTGGACACGCAACGAATTCTTCTTGGTGAACTTCTTCCCGCACACTTGACAACCGAACAACGTCTGCCCCGGATGCAGCTTCACGTGCCGCTTGAGACCAGCCGGTCTATCCGCCGTGAACTCGCACAGGTGACAGGTGTACAGCTGCGGTCTCTGATTAACCGGCGGACAGTAGTCTACTCGATGGACCAGCTCGTGTTTCCGCCACGCACTTTGATCGGAGAAAGCCCGCTGACAGACCCGGCATTGAAAGGGTTTCACCCCGCTGTGGATCCGTTCGTGCTGACGAAGATTGGACGAGACGTTGGTCCAGTACCCGCACTCACCGACAGGACACTGGAAGGATTTTTTACCCGGGTGGGCTTGTGCGAAATGCGAGGCCACGCCGCCCTTGACGCTACAGACGAACTGACAACATGGACATTTGAAGGGCGTGGTCTCGTGGACCTGACGAAGATGGATTAGCAGGTCGTTTCGTGGTAACTGGACGCGGCAGACGTCACAGGCGAGTGGCTGGTCTTCGGCGTGGCGGTTCTCGTGAGCTAGACAGCGGTCCTGTCGGAGAAAGGCCTGCTGGCAGACCCGGCATTTGAAGGCTTTCTTGGTTTGTTTGGGTTCGTTTGTCTCGCTAGCGGGAGGTGAAGTGGTTTCTGTGAGAGTGTTTGTGCACTCTGGGCAGCGTGGTGGTCGCCTGGTCTTCGGGATGGTGGTGGCCACATAGCCGCATGTCTTGCAGGAGTACCGCTGGGTCGTTGCGTCCAGTTCATCAAGGTTGTCAGAATGACGTAGTCGGTTGGAATTCAATTGGTCGACGTCGTCGTTGTCGGCTTCCGAGTCAGTGAGAATTTCGACATTTGGTTCCATCAACTGAGCCCAGGGATCGTCGGTCTCCCATTCGTCCTCGCTGGATTGTTCTTGGCGGTTGAGGTCCTTGCTTATGGTTGTGGAAGGGAACACCGCCGGCTCACTCATTTCTGATTGTATTTGCGAGCGATTTCTAAAAATTAAAAAAAGACATTGAGCCAATGAGTGCAATAGTGGAAACAAGCATATTATGAGACAACATGCTCATAATAAATCAAATCGTGTAACAAGTGAAGCACACCATTGCTACAAACGCTGCTCTATTTTTTATAATTTCGCTGCTTAGGTCACAAACAGTACACCATATTTTGGCACAACTACACGTAACTCACAAGAGGGAGCCGAAAATACGGTATACCTACCTAACCTAACCTAACCAACCATGTTTTCTACGGTTAGGTTAGGCTAGGTTAGGTAACATGGTTGGATAGGTTAGGTTAGGTAGGTATACCGTATTTTCTGCTCCCTCTTGTGAGTTACGTGTAGTTGTGCCCATATTGTTTAATGATTAGCATACCTCTGAACTCGGCGACTTATTTTTTGGATGCTGGGTCTTTTCGAGCTTTTGAGCTTTTTGATGGCATGTCGCAGTTTCCCAACTCTCGTAGTTGTTGACATGGTGCCTGCAAACTCGCGAAAGCTGTGTTGTAGTCCACTAGTGCTGTTCCATTCCAACTAAAAGTATTAACAAGTGAATTTAGCATAAGAGACCCAAGCAAACAATCAATGCAATTTTGGCAGGCGTTGACAGAGAATGCTTTTCTAGCGAAAGAGGTAGAAAATTTGAACTTCTTCCCAGGTAAGCAAAAATCACACAAGTAAAATTTTTTCATCATGACAGATTTTACATGCTCTCTGATCAGTCTGATATGTCAAATGTTAATTGACAAGCTAGGTCATGTAAACAAGTGCGCCTACCTTATTCGAGTTTGCAGAACGGGTCCACAAAGTTAGCCGTTCCTTTGCCAAACTGCGCTCAGAAAAACGGCATTATTTCCATTAATCGCTCAGGAAAACGGCATTATTTCCATTAATCGCTCAGGAAAACGGCATTATTTCGATCCAATCTGCATTATTTCCATTAATAAGAAAGCCAAAACATCAACAATCAACCTAGTTAACTTAAATATTTAGCCTAGGCACTAGGCAGGGATGGGCGATACCGTAACAAATTTTCCCAATACCGATTGTTTGTAATCAATATTTTTTGACTATCGCATCATAAAAATATCAATAACCACTATCACCAATAAGAAATATCGATATTATCGCCCAATCAATCTACCGAGTTCAGTGAGTTCGCGACCGACCGCCTCGTTAAGTTTTTATTTTATTTAAATCACCGTAGTGCATAGTGCACTACAGGATTACTGCACTCACGTTTCTATGGTGATATGTGAGGGGCAGGGATGGGATGGGAAGAGGGATGGCAGCTGGAATAGCCAGGCTGCAGGATCCACCCCTAAGCTCTGGACTCCATGATGGAAGCTCAGTGGTGGCGCCAGTACCTTAAGCTAACGAATAAACGATAGTGAATTAATTTTAAACAAAGAAGTTTTGTACCAGAGATAATTGTTTGTGATCTTGCTTGCATTCGACTGATTCGGGCCGTCAGTATTAACTTCGTTGGGTGAGTACAAAATCCTTGTAAAATTGTACTCGTAATTTACACGAGTCGAAACTTAGGACTTGGCCTTTTGGGACAATTGTGAATTGAGCTTAGGTCGTTGTTCTTGTATCCTTTCTAGTTTCTACAGAACTTCTCTGTTATTGTTGAAAAAATATGTGTGAAACCTCGTGAACGGCTCAAAATATTTATTCCTTTTCTGTTATTGCTGTAGAAATTCCGGATGAAAATGGGACGTGAATTCCTGCCACGAAATTCCGGATGAAAATCAGTCAAAAAATCAATTTTGAAGGTAATTCCACGCATTTAGTCATACTATCTTTAGTCGATTTTTTGTTGATAATTATTTTACCGTCGATTGCTGTATTGCCGTATTAGAAATATTATTTAACCTGTAGGATAAGAATGTGCGAGGACGCCCATTTTCTTTTATAATTAAATATGCACTCCCTCACACACGATGCTGTCAAAATTCGTTCCTAGCTGACCGCGGGTTCCCCAAGATTATTTTGACCGTGTTTGTGATACTATGTGTCTTGATGTTGTTAAGTCCTTCGTATCGTCTCCGGAAAAATATTCGCCTTATATTTACAACGACGTTTCTGTTCATCATTTCACCTGTGTGTGACCCTCGTTCATCATTACATCGTTTCAGTCAAACGAATTGCGTTTCTTTTCCGAAGCAAGTTTAAATGAAATCGCAAATTTTATCATGATAAGCTTGTTTTCGAGCAAATGCTCATTGCATTAATGGCTAACGAAAATTATCCAGTGGAGTTAATTTTGAGGGGTGTTATATATAGCAAACAGTGACCAACAAATGAATAACTGTCGAAATGAAACTTTAAATTTGTAAAAAAAAATGTGGAATTCATTTTGGTACTATTTTTTAGAATGCATACAAACACATAAATAGTAAAGAAATACATTGTAATAAGATATTTATTCCGGTAATGACAGTATGTCAAAGTCAACATCCAATAGAGGCAAGGCCATATCTGCTTCTTGTTGCAGCTGTATCCCGACAGGAGTGCTGCTAGGAATTCGATTTTCTTCAAACACGCCTGCATATAGGCGTGATCGCATAGGCCACTTCTGTAAAATAATAAACATAAAAATAAAATATTAAAAAACTTTGCGAATAACGATTGTTGCCCAATTCCTCATACAAAATGGCGGGAACTATTTTATTTTATTTACATAGGATGCGCCACAGAGGCACACAAAATGGCGGGAACTCTTTTTTTTTATTTATTTGGGATGCGCCACAGAGGCACACAATAATTTGTGCACACAAAATGGCGGAAACTTTGTTTTATTATATATCATGATTATGATTACGTACTCGAACTGGATGAAGGTATCCTTTCTCGTGCAACCTGTGATGTCGTCCGTCGCTCTGACCGCTGATGGCTGCTGACAAGGGCGACTCCTCTGAGGGTGCCACTGTCAGGCATTCGGTAGTGGGACTGTCATCCAGACCTGTGCCGCAACTGGTCTCCAGGACGGTCATCTCCTCGTCGTTGTCCAGCGTCTTCATGAGGTGGGCGATGTAGGTGGTGGCCAGGACCAGCACGTCTAGTTTGGACAGTTTGGTGTTGGGCGGGACGGCCGGAAGTGAGTTCTGGAGGTCCATGAAGGCCGTTCGGAGGCTCTTGACTCGCGAGCGCTCCCTGGCGGCGTTGCGGGAGGTGGGGCGGTGACGGGGAGATCGCTTTTCCGATCCACAGTCTGAAAGTGAAATATTTTGTAAACAATTGAATGATGAACCACTGTATTGAATGACATTTACTTTAGATGTACCGTGTGGCGTAGTGGTTAGCGTGTTCGCCTGTTACGCTCGTGGTAAATAAGTGTGTTTTAGGAGTCATTAACAAAAATTAAGATAAAGTCCTTGACCAAAAGAGTGAACCGGCAACGATTGAAGAGCAACTTAAAAAAAAAAAAAAATAATAATAAAAATTTAATAAATAAGAATTCAATTTTTAAAAACAAGTTGCTCTTCAGTCGTTGCCGTTCCACTCCTTTGGCCAAGGACTTCATCGTAATTTTTGCATGCTCGTGATCCTGGGTCCAATTCTCGTCCGATTCCCACGGACCACCATTCGATCGAGAGAAATTCGTAATAGCGATTTTCGCCGATGGAACGTCCAAAATAAAATTAATAGTTATACAAATTTCGTAGGCAGCTGCATGACTGCAAAATTAACACTGTATACAGAAAAGGAACCCCTGTCCCAGTTCCTAAAAAAATAAAGCAGTTCCCGTTCCAGTTCCTACGGAAATAAAAGGAACCTAGGCGTTCCTAAGTTTCTCAAAAGAGGAACCATTTCCTAGGAACGGAACTTTTACGCCAAAAAGGGTGGTTCCAATATTTAAACAACCCCCGTATTTATTCTAAAGGCTATATCGAACCATTTGAAACAGTCAAAAAGTTTTAACATATATTTTTATAACCATGGCATAGCCGTCGTTCGGCCATAAAAAACTTAAAAAAATGTTGCACGTGTGCATGCAATCCGTGCAGACACCGTGACATTTAACAAGAAGTGATTCGAAAGTTATCAGTCTGTCAGCACCGATTTCAAATTTGATCGGAACCAAAAGTCGCGCTCGATTGGCGTTTGAGCGCTGAAAGTAAAAGATCACAGCTGCGCGCTTGGCGTGGATCCAATCTAACGTGTACAGTCGAAGAGTCAACGTAATCACGGAAAATGAATGCCACAAGTGTAATGTGGCAGCGCCTCAAATAATTGTTCGTGGGATTCGTGTTTCGTGTTTTGTTGGTTCTTTTACAATCATTTATACCGGTGTTTCCCAAACGTTTTGACTCGCGGAGCCCTTTTTCGAACTAAATTCTATGGCGGAGCCCCTTAGAGGCCACCAATTTTAATGGCTGAGCCCCCATGTCATGCAAGTCAATGGCGTTTAATTGTTTATTTTATTTTCCAGGAGTGGCCGCGGAGCATAGTTTGGGAAACGCGAGGATTTAGACTATTTGGGAAACGCGAGGATTTAGACTATTTGGATTGGCCAGCGAATAATTATTCAATCCAAGTAAATAGCTAATCCGCGAGTTAAGAGTTTTATAAGTAATCACAAGTATTAAAAATTAAAGACGCAAGTGACCACAAGCATGGGCCTTAACATCAATTGTGCCAGTTCGGTTTGTCGGCTAGGTCAATTGTATTTTTGTTATAATTGGACAAATGCATGTTGATATTTCTCGATTGTTGAGAGACATGCCTGTAATTGTTTCATCCTGAAAAAAAAATTCGCTTTATCAAACGGAAAGTAACGAAAAAATTACAGAATTAAAATTTAGTATTGGTGAAGTACTGATAAACTGTATAATTCCTTGCTTCCCAAACTGTGCTCCGCGGCCACTCTGGAAATAAAATAAATAATTAAAATTGGCTCTACCATTGAATTTGGTTTTAAAAAGGGGCTCCGCGAGCCAAACAATTTGGGAAACACTGATGTAATAATTCGTCCCCTGACAAATATTCTAAATAAATATGAAGTAATAGAAAAATAACCATGCTACGGCGCGGCAATTACCCCATCAAAATCTAAACATATTAACAGTACAAAATAATAATAAAATGTTACCTTGCCGTTTTGCGCGCTTGGTGACTGTTTCCGCGCTTCTTTCCCAATCTGCCGCCTCAGATGACGGCGGTGGACTAAAATCCATAAAGTTTGTTTCGTCCTCCGGCTTCTGCATGCTCAATTCGCCGCTACTGTCCACGGAGGTCCCTCCGGAAGTAGTTGAGGTGGCCAAAATATCAGCGACTCCCATTAGACTGATGTCCGCGAAGGGAGTTTCCATCGGGTTGCCGTCATGGTAGATGAATTGGTCGAACAGGGTCTCGCTTTCCAAATCCACTTGGATTTGATCGAAGGCCACATCGAACAGGTTATTGGCCACCATCATAATGCCTGGCAATATCTGCCTGAGAAATTACCTGGCTTAAAATTAACGAAGACGTCTTAACCGCGAGACGCTCGAAAGTAGTTTTTTTTAACGTGGCGCGTATTTTTTTGAACCCGAACTAGAACTGTCGAAATAGAAAATAATAAAAAATGTTTAAAGGAAAAATAATTTTGCGACTAAATTAATAAAAATCCGAATATTCTCTATATTACAATTTTGAGCTCTTTTTGTGTGGTTCTTTTGGTTTAAAATCGAACTAAAAAATAAATAAATGAAATATAACATTCGAAACAGCTGATTTCATTTGTTTTAGTCCGAATCGTGAAATCCTCGTCTTGGTTTTTCGTTTCTATGATGTAAAATGCAACGGCGTGGTCAATGGTGAAATTGTGCTGAATGTACTTTTCAAAAAATATAGGTTGTGATTGCTAGTGCCAGCTCATGTTGGTCTGAATGTTACTCCGGTGATATCGAAACCTTTTTCGACAATGCTGCGATGACGATTGCTGCAAAACCAAAAACGAACAACTGTTGCTCGTAAACTACAAACCACGCGCGCGGACCCCATCTGAGTCCTCCCCCCCCACCTTTCAGGCGGCTGCACCCAAGTGAGCACCCTAGCCCAAAGGGGTCTGACAATTACCAAAACACTCTTGGCCAGCTGTTTGTACAGAATTGTAATAGAAAAGGAATGGAAATGTTCCGTTCCTAGGAAACTAGCCCTTTTTTTGAGGAACAGGCACTATTTTGAGGAACTTAGCACCGCCTAGGTCCCTTTTAATTTTTGAGGAAATGAAACGGAAACTGGTTCTATTTTTTGAGAACCTGGTACGGGAACTATCTGACTTTTTTTTGGAGAACTGGAACGGGAATTCGTTTTTTTTTTGAGGAACTGGAACGGGGGTTCCTTTTCCCCAAAGCCTTCAATTTTCTAAGAGTACAATTTTCCAAATTGTGTCGATAGCGGAACCAGCTTTGTCCGCAAATCGGCATATGGCCTTTGGATTTGTTCCTGCAAATTTTCATGTGGTTCCCTGTTTAGTCGAGACGAAAATAGAGATTGCGTGGGAATCTTGATTTCTCTTTGCGCACAACGTTATAATATCACTTTTTTTTTCTTCTTTATCATCAACGACTAACTGTGAGTTTTACAGCATTTTATGAGAAACAGAAAATATAATGATGCCAGTCGTGATTTTCTTGGAATCATGGAATGGACACAATAATTTTAATCGGAAAAGTTCCATGTTCCTTATGATAAAGAACTGGGATTCCAATGTTAGATGATAGTTCTGATGAAACACCTTTATATAAAGGGAGCAACATAACTCCCTCTAGTTGTCCGACCCCTAGCCTCGACCGAATTTCATGGATCGGGCCACTCTCACGTCATTTGTATTTTTCACAGGCAACCAACCACATACTGTATTTGTTGCGTTCTGCTGTTTTGAACGTGTCCGGTTTCCCGAATTCCACTATGAGGCAACACTTACACCACTATTGTGTTACCGACTGGCCAAGTTTGGTGCCAAAATATTCTGACAATTCCATGCATCACCTTGTCAATCAAATTATGGAAGAATACAACAATACAAATAACGCACGGGGTGTTATCACTAATTATGATAAATACCGGTACATGTGAACTCTTTTTCGAAAAACGAATGATTTATTGCATCATAAACACATAGTCATTTACAACTTGAAAGACTTATTTTTTCTTATTTTTTGTTCTTCTTTCTTCTTTTTTGAAAGACTTCTTTCAACAGATTGAGAATTTAAATAATTTTGTTAATTTTTTTCTCTTTACAAGTGCGAGATTTAATTTTCGAATGTGCTAACTTTCGCGCCGTCTCGAAAGTTAAACCCCTGTTGAAACGGCCAAGCATTCAGTACTCAAGCGTGCTTAAGTGGGGATGTGTTTAGACATTGACTTGTTTGTATTTGACAGCCTATAACAATTTCCTTTACCTGTCATCTCGAATTGTTTTCATCCATCTTAATTGTGTACAAGAATAACCCCAGCCATCTCGAAGGCCCAACGCAACCCAACACAAGCTCTGTCAAGCAGGCACAAGCAAAAAGTAGCGCAAGCGAATCAGCTGATATATTAGCTGGTATACTTATGGTGCGATTGCCGTGGGTTCGATTCCCGACGCGGGTTCTCGTTAATTGGAACCCAGAGTGAAAATATACCAGTCGCGTAGCGCTAAACTTCCAAATAGTGTTTTTTATTGGTGAATGACTCGCTAAGTATTTTCTTTGATGAATGAGCCGGCTTGGTGGTCATTTCCCTTGAAACATACACGAGGGCATCTTAATCATAAACAACTGAGCTTTACAAAATTCAAGTGCCGCCAATATCTATTCCAATCGCACATAAAAACAGTTTTTCTGAGAGGTCTTTTTTTGACGATAAGTGGTTGCGCCCCGCGGCGAAAATAGTAAACAAACAAGCAATATCTCTTTAACACTTCAGTTTGCCGCGCGGGGTGTCTTTTAGGGCCCCTCCGTAGTCGTTTTTAAATTCGCCCGATCTAACTGCAAGCAGGATTGGGTTCGTTCGATCTGTTGAAAAGGAATCCGTTCTCGTTCCAGTTCCTACATAAATTAAAAGGAACCTGGCTGTTCCTAGCACCTTTTCAAAAATAACATGGATCTTTTCCGTTACTTTTCCGTTCCTTCGATTAAAAAATATTTTTTTAAAAAGATGCCTAGTGGCGTTCGTGATGACGCCAATTAGACATTTGCGGGAACTGACCTTTAACAATTTCTGTTGGATGCTGTAAAATTGTTCCGTACTCTTTAAAAATTGAAAGTTATAAACAAAAAGAGCCCTGTACACATAAAATGACTCCTCCGTTCCAGTTCCTCAAAAAAAATCTAAGCCTAACCTAAGTTTCTCAAAAATGGAACCAATTTTTAGTAACGTAAAATTTTTGTTCCTATCCAACATTGGTGACTGGTAATACCCGTATGGTCATTCTTTTCAATTGATACGAGTTTCTTACAAGCGTGTTTAATATTTTGATTTTTGGGTCAATCTTAATTTTTCCACGGCAAGGGCTCGGGTGGATTTAACCATAGCCAACGTAAAAGCCATACATATGTGGGCTGCCAGCAATGATCTACAAATCTGATTGAAGAATACATGTCTAAGCTGCAAACATAGAACACCAAAAAAAAAAAAAATAATGCATTTGCAACGCAGCCCTCTTTTTTGTGTTATTCCACTAATTATGCTAAAATGTAACTTAAAGGAAACTATGAAATAAATGTAAATTCAAAAGGAACCTGGCACTTTTCCGTTCCTTATCCGTTCCTTCGATTAAGAAATATTTATGAAAAGATGCCGAATGTTGTAATGTTTTCCAATTTTTTTTGTCAATTTGCCTAATTTTTCACCATTATACTGAAAGAAGAAATGCTGTCGTCACATGCTTCGACATGGAATTAAAAAAAAAAAAACTTGCGGATATAGATCAAAATTTTTAACAATTTCAGTTTGATGCTACAAAATTGTTCCGCTGTCAGCACACATTTGAAAATTGTACTCGTAAAAAATTGAAGGTTTGAAAAGAGAAACTCCGTATGCATAAAAGGAACCCTGTTCCAGTTCCTCAAAAAGAATAGAACCAGCTCCCGTTCCAGTTCTAACAGAAATAAAATGAACCTTGGCGTTCCTGAGTTTTTTTTTTTTTAAATGAACCAGTTCCTAGGAACGGAACTTTTCCGTTCCGTTCCTACCCCACACTGCAAATCACTATACCACCCATAGCTCTATCGTCCCAAGAGCATGTAGTCTTATTTCCGTGATCATAAAGTCCGCCTAACCGGAAATCGAGTCCCGATTTTGACGCCAGCCAAATACCAGCTGACCGGACCCAGTCTTCCATCGTCGCACATGTGACTCCGCCCCTGTTATCATGTCGCTTTAACGAGGGTCGTTAAATGATGGACAAGCTCGTAAATCATTCCAGTTTAGCGTCGTGGCACGCGCCGTCGTAAGTACGTACCGATGGCTCAGTGGGTATGGCAACATCTTACGAAGCGGACGGTCCCGGGTTCGATTCCCGGCGAAGGCTTTCGTTTGTTCGTTAGCACCATCCAGTTCGATAGCTGGTATAACGAACATATACACATGTAGACAGCCATTTTCAATGCTGGTTTCGTTCCTTTTGAAAAAGATCCCGTTCCAGCTCTCGTTCTTCTGATGACAAAAGGAACCAGTTCCCGGGACAGTTTCTCCAAAAAATAAAAGTAGTTGTTGTTTAAATGGAACATGGAAATTCTCAGTTACTTTTCCCGTTCCATCGATTTTTTTTATACATGTTTAATATTTAACGAAATAGGAATACGAAAATATTAAAAAATATATGCAGAGAAGTGTGAGGTCAAATTGACATTTGGGAGAATTGATCTAACTTACACAAGATATTAATTTTTACTTAGCAAAAAACGTAGTTGCAAAAGCGCATATCGTGTGAATCATACTTGTGCAAGAATCAAACAACTGATTTGTTATGTCGCATTAATGCACTGTATAATCAAACAATTTGCTGACCCCTTCAACTAGTGGTCTGCAATACAAGAGTTTGTTTGTGACTAAATGTTGTCGATCAATCAATCTGACGCGGCTAGATACATGTAGATACATGTTTGCCATTTGTGCTATCGTTTTGGCAAATAAGTTGAAAGCCTCGCATTGCTATGAAGGGCGGACCTGCTTTTTTATATTTATTTATTTAAATATTTTTTTACCGTTATGGGGTCTACCAACTTTTTACGTATTAATTCCAATTATAAAGTGTACCCGCAAGCAGTTCTGTAGGGGGGCCTATGCCGAGGGTAAACTGACCTAACAAAAATGTCCCATTTTTACTCCTTCTACTGCTGTTACTTTACTACTATATTTGCGACTCCCACCCTACTAAGGAGGCGACCCGTTAATTTGCATGGCCTAGCCAAATGCTTGATCTATAGCTAGTGATTGCGGGTATATATTGTAATAGTGATGTTTAACGTTTGCTGACATGGTACAGACAGGGTTTCACGGTATCGATTCAATTGGAAGAAAAGCAAGTGTATCAATATTTCTGACCCGACCTGGTCCTCTGGTCTTTGGGATTTTTCGGTCGGGAATTATGCCAGCGATCACGTGGATAGCAAAGCGAACAAGTTAACCGGACCGCTACGCCACACTGCACCTCATATATTTCCTAGTCAATTGAAGAGTTTAGTCAAATTCAGTGTGACTGGGGCCCAAGTGTCAAACGAACTAACGAATCCCATATTGCGCGTCCGCTACTCCTTTAAGCAACGGACTTTACGTTTCACATTCGAGATTTATCTTTTTTTTTCCCGATAGCAATCCTGCAGTCGTTTTTACAAGATTGTCTAGACTGGTGATACTGCTGATGGCTTGTGACCTGCAGTTCGCACCCATGTCCCCCAACGCATTATCTGAGCGCCAGTAATTTATTAAAGCTATTTTATCGGAAGTTAATGTACGTCCATTAATGCACGTAGACAGGGCCACGCTTACAACGTATGCCTACTGTGTGTTCCTTTCATGAAAGACGAATTGCCTATATGCGGAAATGTTTTCGTTTTATTGGTGTTTACCATCAGCTGTTGGTGATATTGGAACGTCAATGTCCGCACATAAAATGTAACAAGTGGTTAAAACAACACACAATCGTTAAACTATGAACAACATTGTAACACGTAGAAAATATATAAAGAGGCAGGGTTGGCCTAAACAATCGAATGCTAAAAAGGGGCTCGTTGGCAGGGTTCAGTATTAATGCCCGTGATCGCGTTTCGGATCTCAGCCGATACCTTCCAAATTTTCGGGCGATAAAAATTCGTACCTTCCTTCGGAATGGAAGTAAAGCCATGAGAGTCGTGCCTGAACGTTGTCAGATACGCGTTAAAGATACTCACCTAGGTCAGAAGCCTAGACTAGGCCTAAATTCAAAATGACCAGGTCGTCCCCTGGAGAGAGGGCTGGTAAGCCTCCTTAACAAACAGTGCAATCCCATATACTCCCACATATTGCCATAATGCTACGGCGCTGCAATTACCCCATCTACATCTCAATGTAAAGGTGCGTCACTGATGCCATGGCGATAAAAGTTCTGTGCTTCGCAGCGTTAAAGCAGTAACCAAAACGCTTTAAAATCTTAATAGACGTCTATGAAGTCGTCTCTATTTCCTGCCTGGATCGTGCGAGAACCGAGAACGTACGTGTCCCTCTCCTTCGCTCCTACTCGGCGAGTATGTCATCGAGGGCCACCATTAGCTTGAGTGGCAGCCATAATTAATCAGGCGCACTAAACGGTCCGCTAAGAAGCCATTGAATACGCCTTAGATGTGTTACTCGTGTGGCTACATTACTGCATGTGTCCGTCAAGAGGACTACGTTCATGTTTAAAAAGAACTATTTTCAGTTCCCGTGTCTCCTGAAATTTAACTCATTATGCCGCGGTAAATGAAATTAAATAAGTAAATTAAAGACAAATGATAGTTCATTGCATTGTTCTAATCGTTGCCACCTACCCCAATTGCCCTTATCTTTCAATCATCTGACTATAGAAGTCTGAGGGGGTGTTACACAAAACGTACAAAAAAGCAGTACGTATTTCAAGATCGGTATTAGATAGGAACATGTTCTTTTTCTGAGGAGATTTGGGACGTTCAGGTTCCTTTTCCTAGGAAAGAACCTTATAAACTGCTTCGTTCCTTTTATCAGGAACTGTAACGGAAATCCTCGGACCGTTTGTGGGAAATATCTGTCGTTTTGGTATGGTATAATCATTTTTAGCAAGTGGCACGATTTTAAAATGCGCTATATTACGCATTTTTAAATAAAGTGTAGTTCCCATGAAAATTTGAATATTTCAATGAATTAATATTGAGAGATTGAAAAAGGACCTGTACCTGACAGATATATAATGTGTTTTACTATTTCACAGAGGTTCTCGTTTATTCGACGAGCCGCGACACTGGTGGCACCCCTGAGCATCTATTAGGGAGTCCAGGGCTTAGGGGTGGATCCTGCAGCCTGGCTATTCCAGCTGCCATTTCCCTTCCCTTCCCTTCCCTGCCCCTCACATATCTCCATAGAGACACGGGTGTGTAGTAATCCTGTCCTGTAATGATTAGCACTACGGAGATTTAAAAAAAAAAAAAAAAACTTAACTTAAAACGCTTACAAAAAATGCATCACAAAATATTGAACACTAGGCGGCGCTGCTACCACCAAAACCTCTGGCGCATGAAGTGGAGATTCTGCTGAACTACGTTTTGCTTGGCGCCTTGGGAACACAAAAATGATGAAATAAAATCCGTTCCAATTTTCAAACACACGTTTATTCAATAGTATTTTTTTTTCTTTTTCAAGCGCTCTACGCACACGTGAGACAGGGTCTGCGGAAAACGATTGGTATGCAACTTAAATATTGATCATTAGGGTCTAGATGAAGTACAGACGCGTGTTTCTTGGTCTACCGGCCGGCCGGAAATTGGTCTGCGCGAGCGACGACAATAAGCCTAATAACAATAATTTGAAATTGGCCATCAGCAAACACGTCATTACAGACCTGCATGTAAACAATGGATAAATGTGCTGTTGCGTGGCATTCGACAGGAAGAAAAAAAAGAAGAAAGAAGAAACGGGCATATTCACGTGCCGTGTATGCAGTATAAGAATGACTTAATTTTCGAGGCACTACAGTCGTAGACGGATGGCACAATGTATCAATAAGCGAGTAAAGGTTAAAGATTTCGGTTGCAGGTCATCCATTGGATGACGAATTCATTGCACACAATGGGTGACCCGAAAAGAAACAGCTCGGGTTTATTTCGATTTGGAGTTTCATTCATTAAGTAATCAGTGTTCCCCCACCATTTTGTTCTTGTAGGAAAAATAGATTGTAAAAAGCAAACTTGTCTTAAGAAAAAGCACGAGTGTCTTTATAAAGAAGTACGCAATCGGATTGTAACCATGAACGCAGGTTAACCATTTCAGTAATCATAGCAAGTTAGCCAGTAATACGTTAAATTGCAAATGAGACGACAAAAATAAATGTTTATTAAATTACAATATGTCAGATACATGTCCTAAGATATTATTTTGAATAAAATCACAACATAAAGTTGAAAATTAAAAATATTTTCTAAACGAGTAGACAATATATGAAAATTTTCTTCCACATATCTGAAGTTTCTTCTAATTTCTTGAAGTTTCTTCTAATTTCTTGAAATTTCTTCTAATTTCTTGAAATTTCTTCTAATTTCTTGAAATTTCTTGTAATTTCTTCTAATTTCTTGAAATTACTTCTAATTTCTTGAAATTTCTTCTAATTTCTTGAAATTTCTTCTAATTTCTTGAAATTTCTTCTAATTTCTTGAAATTTCTTGAAATTTCTTCTAATTTCTTGAAATTTCTTCGAATTTCTTGACATTTTTTCTAATTTCTTGAAATTTCTTCTAATTACTTGAAATTTCTTGAAATTTCTTCTAATTTCTTGAAATTTCTTGTAATTTATCCTGACTCTATTTGTCCTATATTTCGACAAACGTTTCCACCATTAAACATTAACAAAAAAGGTGATTGAAGTAGTAAAAACCCCTTGATAGTCCAAAAGGGCGGTCCACTTCCGGTGCCGCGGCCATGGTGGAGGTGACCTGCAAAATCCCTTGGTGCA
>JAUJYS010000279.1:0-26015 GCA_033995665.1 Melogona broelemanni | reverse complement strand
CAATTTACACTTACCACCTTCAGTAAATCGTATTATATGTTTATCTCGCAGTGTTTTTTCGACTGAATTCGTTTTTTCTGTTGTAATTCTCTGCGTTTTAAAGTTGCCGTCAGGTTCCCTAAATGGTCTAGGTTACTCATATTTTTTCATTGTTTCTTAACCATTTAAATTTTGATTAATTATCAATGCATATGTAATTTACATGTTGTTTGGTAGTTATAAAAAACTTATTTTGCTTGGAAAATAATGCATATTGCAAACATATAAGTATACAAAATAAAGTATGCATTATAAAACAAATAATTTACTGTTTTAACGCGATTCAAATCCTAGGCGCACCAATTTTAAAAACCTGAAACTTTGTAATATATAATAATTTTTTTAGTTATTTTTTTAACGCCCAATATTTTAATGCAAGACTTTCTTACACTACATAGGAAATTATAATTGCATGGTCGCATGAATGGGCCTTAGTGAGGGAATGTGAATTATTATTACGTACAATTCACTTAATTTGATCCGACATTTTTCGCACGAGTCTAAACAATACGCATGTAGTCATTTTGACTGGTTTCATAATCGGTCAGCCTTACAATTCTGTAAAATCTCAATGTTGTTATATTATTTTTGTAAATATGGTTTCTGTAAATTAAATATATAATAACAGTCAAAAGTGTTTTAAAATGCACATGTAACGCATAGCGCTTTAGATAATGAATAAATTAAATTAAATCTTCCAAACAAATGATGTTTCGATATTAAATAATAGGATTTAATATTGAAATAGCTTATTTTTCAATAATAAGAATGCTAAATTGTTAACTTGAATAATTTGGCTAAAATTTCGGCGAAATTGGTAAAATTAACTTGTTTAAATTTGACCATTAACTATTGTTATAATCAAACCTATATTGAACTGAATTGTAGCAAACACAAGGTGTTTTCAAAGAGGAAAGTTTTAGAGTCCTGTTGTCTCAAAGCTGCATGTTTGTTTCACACTTTTCTACTCGATTTTGTAAAGCTAAATCACTGACACGTATAAAATGTTTCGTTAACGCCAAATACTGTTTTAGAGAAAAACTGTTTAACTCTATTTTGACTCGAATTTATTTTAACTCTGTAACAGATTCCTGTAACAGATCCACAAAACAATTTTTCAATGACGATTAAAGCTTACAAATTCGCAGTAGGTAAAGCAACCACAATGAAAACCCCGCAATATTGTCCAAGTTTCATCGCTTTGTTGCCTTTAAACCGTAATGAATGTTCTCAATCACTGGAAATGCTAAAACACCTTGCCATAATCAAACCTATACTACGTGTATATGCATCGATGTTGTGTGTCATAGCTTATTAGTCAATGTAGAGCCGTTTTCAGTAACGTAGTGTTTTAGGGCCTCTGCTTGTACATGTAAAGTGATGTGCTGTTTCTTCATTTCAATGAGCGATTAAGTGTACATTGCATTAGACAACAGTCAAAAACAGTGTGCCGCCGCGATCAAGTATTTATACGTATAAATACTTGATCGCGGCGGCACACGACTTTTGAACAGATGGAAACTTTTGAACAAGTCATTTTAAAATGTATGCACATTGTCCAATTTATTTCTATGATGTTTGTGAGCCGCCCATTTTCATGTTCGAATAACGGAATCTATTCAAATTAATTCGTCATCAAAATTCATGCTTTATCGACCCTTAATAAACGTTTAATTCCTCTTGAACTTTTCTAGAACGTGTCAAAAAGAATCCAGGAACTGAATAAAATGGCTTTTTGCATCTGTCATTCAAATATCAAAAACTGCACGCTACAAACGTTGTGATAACGAATACTTTTAAATAGTCTCCTTTTTTTCGAGCGAAAAAAGAGCCACTCACTTAAGTAACTCAATTACCTTCCACATGATATGAAAAAAAGTTGTAGAATGTGCTGAACATTTCAAATACTTGTAGCGTCACATGTTCCAAAGCATTTAAGGTAATATGTTTTATACTTTGTAAACAAGCCTCGCATTGGATAATTAGTTTTATAAAATTTTAAAGACAATATCTATATTTTCAGATCATTAGTTTATGAAAATATGATGTTGTTCAAATGATATGGTCTAGTACATATAAATTAAAAATATTTTTTAACTAACTAACAGCAGCACTAGATTAATTGAAATTTTTTTTTTTATAAACTAAACTATATTTTTTTTGTAACAAATGTTAAATTTCAGGATTAATAACTTATTGTCACTGAAGTGACATTGCAGGAATTCGATAAATTCAAATTGCCAAATTTTCAAACTGTTAGATTGTTTTAAAATTTAAGCGGTTAATCGATTATGAAATCAAAACGATGGCATTCAGAAAACCAGCATCAGGACAGTCGCAATTACATTTATTCGCCTTTGTTGTTGGATGTTGTATAGCTTAGCTATACTACCTTCTCTTCCTTATCTGTCACACCTGTGCATGGAACTCACCATATTAGATTATTCATGTCAACTAAAATGAGTCCTCAAATGTTCTGGATAACACAAAATAATTTTAACAACTAAAACACAGTATAAAAAATATCTAAATATTTCTTTACAAACTGGCTTTTATATTAATCATTTTGGAAACTTACCTAAGCTAAAGAAACATAAAAAACAAAAGCTGGAAAACAAAAATAACGAGTAGAACCAAAAACATCCTATTAATAATATAAATAAAAAAAAAGAAAAATACTTAAGAGATAAATAAATTTTCTCTCTTATAACCACATACAAGGCATATGTGTAAATAATTCAGGTAGGATTTTCCTAAGGGTCCCGCTGCTGACAAAACCGAAAGAATTGTCTTTTCTTTAGATGGACACAATCACAACATTATTTTTTTAAACTTCCTGGTGGATGGGATCCTTATGAAAAAACAACTCCACACTGTTTTCTGACTGCGTTCACTATTCACAATTATCACATTCACCATAAGAAAATTACAATTAAATAATATGGCTTGATAATCCATAATAAATTAATTAGTTAACCAATATTTGATAAATTTACCTAAATTAAAGAAACATAAAATCATTTTAAAGAAAAATGTTTTCAAAATAATTTTTTAAAACTTAATACGTCTAATGCAAATACTATGCATAATCGACTGTATTATAAACAAAGCAATTTAGTTCTGCGTCTGTAATGCAAACCTTAAATTTAAAAAAAGTAGACCGTAAAATTGACTTCAATTAAAGAAAAAACATAAATTGCTTAGCGTTAGATCAATTGAAAAAGGGTTTAAATGTTAATTTTTCTAGTAATTTTATTCGTTTTATTTCATTATTCTCTTAAGTTACCAAACACTCCGGGTTTCTATTATCAAACAAGATAATTTGTCTTTTTAAGAAAATATTTAATTTAGATTTAAATATTTAATTAATTAATTTATTTATTTTATTTTAATTTTCATAAATATAATAACAATGAAATGTATATACAGTCGAGTGCCGTTTTACGATTTACAAATTTATTCATATAAAAGTCAAACAATATGACTAGAAATCGTAAAATAAATTGATAACAAAAGCTAAATAAAATAATCAAAAAAAAAATTGTATAATAACACGCGTAATTAAACGGAAATTATCTTGAACAATAATAATTGTCAACAACAAATTTGTTGCATATAAAAAAAATAACAGATAAAAAGTGATCAACTATAAATGTTGTTGTCAATGAGTGCGATTTGTACTTTCAAACCTCACAATGCCTAAGATACGACATAATGTTTTTCAATTGAGGAAAATAAACAACCTCCGATTAGTTGATCTCAAAAAAGATATATGATGAAAACATATACATACCATGATTGACAACATAACATTCAGACAAAATATAAAGCTTTAATTGTTAGAATTAGATTGGCTGCTTTCTAATATTAAATTAAATTGACTGCGTATATATATATTGTATGTCAGTTACTCAGTACGGTCAGTGTAAAAGTTCATTGCGACACGAGTAAATGAATGTCTCGAGTGGGTCTACGGCACACAAATGGAGGCACAACATTTGAGGTCGTTATCTATGAAGAATGTTTGTGCACGAGTAACAAGAAGTAACGTCTGCTTGTCGTTGTGTAATTCGAAAAGAACGGTAGTGTGGACACTTCCCTCTTTGAACCAATGTGTCTACAAAAATTCTCCATTTGTTGCCGTCTTGTTTTATTACAGGTGTGACAATTCTACTTTCGCTCACCGTTTTTCGAAATCTGGTCGCAGAAACAATACCTTCCACATCTGATGCAGTTCCTTTGATAGGTACTTGTTCAGATGGTCTTGAGGGCAAAAAGTAAACGAAAGCATTTGATACTTGGACTCATTGTGTTTAAAAATAAGGAGTGTGTACACTTTCCTCTTTGAAAACCGATGCGTTTGCAAACATAAAAACACTTCTCCATGCAGCTGTTGTCGTGTTATATTTTGTTCCAGGTGTGACAATTCTACTTTCGCTCACCGTTTTTCTAAATCTGGTCGCAGAAACAATGCCTTCCACCTCTGATGCAGTTCCTTTGATAGGTACTTGTTCAGATGGTCTCCATCAGGGCAAAAAGTAAAAGAAAGCATTTGATACTTGGAGGTTTCTAGCAACCACAAAAACAATTAGAATCGGTTCCACTTGTTACCAGAGTGATATAATAGAATCTATAATTGCTAAAGTATTTTTCGCAAAAGCATCGACTCTATTCGACGCGATATATTGGGGGTGTGGCAAATGCTATTTGTACGAGTGATGCGATCAAGGTTTTTTTCTGTCTCATCGTACCAAGAGAATTTAAAAACAGGCTCAAAGGACTTCGAAGAAAGAACTACAAAAATGTGCCTTCGCCTGAAATGTCGCGTGACTTATAATTTTTGTAGCCCCTCACATTTACACTGTATGTGTGCATCTCAATCAATCTCCAAGACAGGAATGAATGGATTTTCGATCAAGATAATCGATTTCAACGGAACCGATCGATTTTTAGCAACCAACCAACAGGTCCAACGAGAGTAACAGTGGCCGCCCATCTACTATTCTCCACCTTTCTTCCATCCTTCACTGAGAACAGCTTCCATCTTCTATATCGCCATTCATGACTTTGCCCAATCTGCCTAACCAACCGCTTTATGGTGCTGTTTCTACGCCACCCAATTCCCGCCCTACACATGTCATCGCTTGCCAAACCAATAGGAATGTTTGCACGTTTCTGGGGCGTGGCCATGGCCAATACTAACAACCTTTGTATATCCTTTACAGGCGTGACCATTTTGCTGTCTCTGACAGTGTTTCTGAACTTGGTAGCAGAGACATTACCTCAGACATCGGATGCGATGCCCCTACTAGGTACCAGTATCTCCACCCGCACCTGCACCCCCACCCGTTCTGTTTCACACCCTTCAAATTGGCCTAAATCACTCCCCTTACCTTCACCCTTTAATTCATTCCATCGCCAGTCCATGAGGAAGCAACCGCTTTTTCCAAAGTGCCCCTCCTGCTCGCAGTCAGTTAGGTCCCAGGATACTCTTCAATAAAGTCCTCTACCCTTATCAACAGCTAAGTTGATAGAGGAGTAGTGTTAGTAGGACATACTATGAACACTATTTTTAAGCGTTCAACAAAGACATATTTCTAAAAATATTACATAGTTGAATCAAAAATACGTACTATTTTAATCATTGGCAGACAACAATACCATATTTCATTGTAAACTTCTCGGACAGGGTGTTAAATAAGACAAAAACCATAATAAAATATATTCATTATAATTATCTTCACTGCTTGATTTGAAATTTCGTTTTAGATGAGCAGACATTACTAATAAATAATGTACTAAGCAGTTGAATTTCCCAGCTAGCTCTAAAAGCACAACTAATGGATATCATGGTGTCAAACGTATCTTAATTAATAGTCTCAGCCGACCACTGAGGTTATCAATTGAGATCAGTTTACGTCACCTCTACGAGTTCATTTGAAACTAGGTGGTTTATTCATCTGCCTGGTGTCTCGTCTATAATAATATATTCTCCGATATGTGTCATATCCCCTAGCCCTGTTCACACTGTCTGTCAAAATTGCAAGTTTGCCTGAGGCCGTCAGAGCATGTACACATATTGGCAATCAATAGTTACTCTATCGTAGAAACAAAATCGTAACTGTTGATTGCATTTATCTGGACAGGCTTTCGCACATTTCCCTTATTGTGATAATAGTCTTTTGTCGTTCTTTCTTACTTCGACGTCAATTTTTCTATCTATCCCCTAATCTTTCCGTCCCATCAGACAATCGTTGCTTTTCCCTCAACCTGCATCTTCCCCATTCTTGCTTCGTGCAAGGATTTGAACCAACATTTCCCCATCTGATACTTGGAGGGGCGGGCGATGATCTCAAGTCTCCCATGCATCAACCCAAACTACTCTTAACCAATCTCTCATGGCCTCGCTTCAAATAAACAACATGCATCACAATATATTGTAGATCGACAATTTGCGGACGCGGTTGCGCAAGCGCACAAGTGACAACAACTGCTCGTCAATATCAGGTTTATGCTCTAGAATGAAAGGCATGTGTTTTTTTGTTTTTGCTCCGAAGAACTGCTACCACAACCTGCATTTCGCGCACTAAACTGAGCCATTGGACTCTGTAAAAGTGGCAATCAAAATGGCTTCCAAAAAATAATCGCCAGACCGACAAAGAAAAGCATGCCGGGGTTGATTCTCAAAACAAGCCTTTTTCCTTTCGTTTACAGGTGTTACCGTTCTGTTATCGATGACAGTGTTTCTGCTTCTGGTAGCGGAAACAATGCCCGCCACATCTGACGCAGTGCCACTGATAGGTCAGGTCCCCCGCAGTATGCTCCTCACCTTCAAATATTATTTATTTTTCGAACCTGTTTATTATTTTATTTTTAGGACTATAGCATCATTCGGTTTGGCTTATAAACACAAATATAGTAAAACCCCTTGTCCTTCTTGCTTATAGCTTAGTTATTCTGTTAACATGCATTTTTATATATAATTTATTATTATTTATTTTAGAAAGATAATCTTTCTCTAAAGACTGCAATGTTTCCTTTTTCTGAACACACATCTTTTTTCAAATGCATTTCGCTTTCTGCCTCTATTTCACTGCAACTATTTTGATGACATTTTTTTAATTGAGCAAAGACGATTTCTTGATAAACTTTTCTCAATCAATTATGCGAATGGTACGCTCGTATGATACAATGTTATGAATTCACATTTTAGTTCGTGGCCTTATAAAGTTACACCACAAGCATAATTGAGTAGATGCCCACATCGTATTTATGATATAATTAAATTTATATAATTTTTGTATGTTATCTACAGCCCTTGATTGAAAAAAGAATAAATATTGCAATAATAGGCGCAAAATAATTTACATCACCTATTGATGAATAAGTTGACTATAAAAATTATTGTGCTACTGGCAAAATCTTAATTTTCTTTTTAATTAATTAAAATACTCAATACTACCAACTAACATTTGCTACATAGCAATCCCTGTCTCAGGGCAGGAAGAATCGAAATTTAAATAATTTATCAACCGGTCAATTTATGGACTCAGAACAATGCATTATTCAAATGTTAAGCGAATATGCACACTAAAAGCAATTAAAAAAAAACATTGTATCAACATTAATCCATGTACAACTTTATATTTGGCTTCTTGCTCGTATAATGATCTGAATACTTGCAAAGGCAAATGTGAACAAAACAAATAAAACAAGATGATAAACAATAAAATATTTATATATACAATATATTATATAAAGTCAAAATAAATATTCTGAAATTAAAACTTGACCATAATTTTATACCATAAAATCACATAATAAACCAATTCACCTATTTATCTTAAAACTATAATCTCTTTTTATAATTGTAAATAAAGCAGTTACCAAATATAACTTTAAAATGCAAACAATGAACATAAAAATAAATTTCTAAATAATACCTAAATTAAACAAACAAAACATAGTTGATTTATATTTTTAATTACTTTCAATATTATTGTTTAATTGATTTTAGCAATTCTGATTCTTATGCAACATTTTTGCTATTAGCCAATTTGAAACACAATTTATTATCAGCTGCAAATTGAGAATGGCAAATATATGTTAAGCATGTAATTTATTTAAAAAAAGCATTTCTTTTTTGGATAAGAAATTAGATGCTAGAAACTCCTGTTATATTAGTAATGCGACTGATGGCACTGGTCAGAATTGGAATATCGATTGTACTTTCGTTTTTGTAGTATTTTACAGTTATTCGAGGATACGTACATGATATTGGCGAGTGTTTCGAAAGTATCCATATTTGAATTTTATGTCAATGTGTATAGTCTGAAAACCAAGTTAACGCAACTTTGCCCCCTGACTTATTTTATTGAGCGCTGCAGCATTTGAGAGTTGTTCAATAAGCATTTGCCACTGTTCAATTCCATTTGGGAGCAAGGCATTTACTTACAAAATTACTTAAATTTACGTACTTACACAAGTATTCAAATTACCGCTTCTATAAATACGCATTTGGCCGCATTCATTCACTGAAACGTATACTTGTATATTATTAAGTTGAACATGGTACGATAATTCAAAGTTGTTACGATAATTAGTCTTCACAAAAAAAGCTACATTATTTAGGATCGCGTCTTGATACAAAATTTACATACTTTTCACCGATAGTCAGAAAACTTTGTCAAGCGAATCCAAATAATAAAATTTATTTAAGACAAAGACGGAATGTCCAATATTTGAATATTATATATGAACTTTTATATTGATAACAAATGAAAGTTTTTGTTTACGTCTTAGGTAACGTTTTGGCAATGAATTATATTATTATGTATCGGGATTGACCTTTTCAATTTTTTTCTAATTTTGCAAGTGCGAACAAAATGGTAAGTCCAGGGATTTCGTGGCCCTTCCCACACAATAATGCCTTATTGAGCCATGTAGGATCTGGTGAAATTGCTGCAGTGTCTGTATCGTAGTTTTGCCATATCATTTGATAGATTATTCACTGCTCGATAGTGCATTTCTGTAAGGGTTTGTTTTCGTTCTTAACGCGAGCTATGTAAAGTAACCCTTGTACGCAGCTATCTGGTAGATTCCGCTTCTTCCATTTTAGCACCAGTAAAACTGCTTTAAATTATTTTTATTTCAAGCATTTTATTCTGGGTATTTGTAACAATTGCTCCGTCGATCAAATGGCATTTAATAGCAGCACAGATTTATTGAACATCACCTCGTTTGCCAATGAAATTTTCTTCAAATGAATATGGTAACACAACTATTAGCATTTATTATACCCTTTTTCCACCAAGATAAAAATATAATGAATATCTCTTGTTTTGAACTACAGTTAGCTGCAGGTTTTTTTACTCATCATGCATTATGAACGTCGATTTGAAATGAAAGATGCTAAGAGCTATTTGAACAAGAGTGCACATAAAACATGAGAGAATTCATTACCACTGGGGACCTCTATAAAAAAATGTTTAAATTTGTCAACTCATCTATTGACTGACATCTTCGACTAACCTTTGATTTGACATTTTTGTACAACAAAGAAAGTGTATGACACAGGCATTTATTTGCCGTGAAACATGAAATTATACAAATTATTTTTAGTGAAAATGACATCTATCAGATTGATTGGTTTGGTCTGTCATACATTACATCCAATTAATTTGAAAAAGCCACATGGGGAAATTCTATTCTCGTATATCATTTTTAGGATACATAACTAAAAAATTCAATTTTCTTGAATACATTTTAAGCATGGATTTTTTTACTAAGAAAAATATCCTGTAGGTGAATTTAAACATTTTATCGATTATCTAGTGGTGAACAAACATTGTGGTGTACATACATTAGCTATATTTACTTGAAAGTTGTTAACAAGTAGGAGTAATTTAGTAGTAGTACTAGTTTTAGAAAACGCATGTACCACGCCCTTAGATTTGGTAGATTTATATTAGTCACCCACTATTTGTTGTATCCATTTACCGAACTCTTTTTTTCAACAGCCGAAAAATGTACACGTCGAAGTACATTAGAAACCTTCTTTATAAAAGAACATACAATGAGATGGACCAATCGCACCTAATCGTCGCTTCCCTCAACTAACCAACAAGGATAATCAACACGCTCGCACAAATAACCATAAAATAGGTTTGAAAACCATCTAACTGAATACTAAATGTAATGGGGTTTTCGAAACAAAGAATTACTGCATCCGTGTAACAAATGCCACGAGACCAAATAAAAGAAATTTCAATAGAAAAAACGCTACACGCAGCTACAAAAAACTATAATGCACCATTTACAAAAAGCAACAACTACTTTAATCACATTCTGCAAAACTATATCTGATCAACATGTCATCGTAAACTGCACCAGATGTTAGATTATTAACTAAAAATTGAAACTTGAAAAATTAAATTAGCTCCTATGTAAAACCTTGAAAAAGGTTTTGAGTATTTTATTATATATTAATAAATTTCATTATTCATTTCATTTCTAAAATTAAAAAACGTCCCAAACGCTTTTGCCTCCAAGTATCAAATGGTTCTTTCTATATTTATTGCCAATAATGACTTGGTTCACAATAAAATAAATCGTATCTTTTATATTTTTCTTATGCTCAATTTCATGTAACAAAACTTATATACTATTAGTGTATATAAATGTAAGTTATATTTTGTCATGGATGATATTTAATTGAATCATTCATTTAGTATGTTATTTCACTTCTCGGGTCATTGCCCAAACTACAAATCTCGCAACCTATTCACCGTTGCCTGAAATGAGATTTGTATTTATTTCAAATTCAAAACCAAAATTGATTATATTAAATATATCTAGTAATAATCTTACATAAACCTATTGGTATATAATTTAATTTGTCGACTTTCAAACTTAGGACTAAATCAGAAAATAAAAATGGATTTCCGTAAAAACATACTCACTAAAAACTAAATATATAACTGAGAGAAATTCATAAACACTTTTAAAACTTTTTCTTGTCTCTCACGCTTAACCTTTCTCACGCCTTACTGTTTCAAGTGTTTATCACGCTTTACCCTAATTTAAAATAGTTTCACAATTCAAAGAAACCAATAAACCTTGTCTATTCAACTCCAACTATAACTTCAACTAAATATATCTTGCTATTTGGAAAAATTTAACCAATGAACGAATAATTGAAATATGCATACAATAGAGCTATTATTTTATATTTGTCTTTATAGACCAAAATGAATTGTGTAATGTGTTGACTATTGAACAGTAACGTGTCATTTCATAACATTTTCAGCCACCAAGTGGGACCACACCCCTGTCTACAAATATCGACTAATCCTATTGATTTCCTTTGAATCACTCTCTAGGACTCATAACAATGGACAAACATAAGCTGGACACAAAACATTAAATACATTATTGGCTTGATTAAAAAATCTTAATGAACATTAACTATCGTTATTGTTCGTAAAGTAAAATTTTCTATATTTGAGAAACACGTAAAAACATCTATGCAAAACCTTGATACCATTATAATCACTAACGCACATTCAAAATTATTCAATTACTTCTAATCAATTGCTTACGTTAAAGGTTTTGAGCCATAACATGTTTTTGATGATTTTTAAAAACCAATTTTGAAAAGACAAATGAAATGAAAACATTTCAAATGTCATTCTGAAATTCAGAATGACTGAAGTATACAGATTAAAACAATATTCACATATATATGAAACAAAATAATATATTTTCCTCAAGTAAATTCAATCCAAGATTCGTAATCCAGTCATTAGTGTGTAAAAATTCAACAAGCGTAAGAACGACGGTTTCATTTAAGATCTTTGATGGTTGGTGTTCTGGACACGATAAACATGAACTAAAACCTTTCTAGAAAGACATTAAATAAGAGTCACGAAGCATTTGAGAATAAGAACTAATGTAAATGTTCTAAATCATTATTTGCAGATGCACATAATGTAAAATTCGAAACTTCGAATATTACAAAACAATAGTTTTAAATATATCAATAAATAATTTTTAACTTTTTGGCACTTTTTTAAAATATTATTTTACATTCAGTGATTGTCCTCACTCAAGTGAATTTCTTAAGATCAGTATGAAAAACGTACATGCCAACAAACTGAAATAACATTTTTAAACAATCATGGCAAAATTTTATTTGAATTTCACGACACAGTGAACAATAAACCAACTTATATTTCAATGCACAGCAGACTGTCTTTGAAGAGAGCAATAAACCAAAAACCGCCTTTTATGCAAAAAAAAAAAAAAAGAACCAACTAAAACATGTTTGAAAAAAATTCCTAATATTGTTTGTCGAAAAGGCTATTTGGAACATTTGCATTCGCCAAATGCTTCAGAAAGACTGTTATCCTAAACCGAATAAATAAACACCACTATTGTGGGCTTACCTTAAAAATAAATCAACAATTTTGCTGTACCTAACGGGGAAAAGCGCTAATTTAAATAAGTAAAAACTTCAAAATTCAGAAAACTGACTGAATCTTTGTCGATTTCAAATGTAGAATAAATTAATTTAACTAAATTATCTTGAAACGCAGTTGGGTAAATTGCTCGACTTCATAAACGTTACATTCATGTTGAACCATTCTTTGTCTACTAATCTTGTATTTTGCAAAGCTTTTCCCTAAGGTACAGTTGGATTTAATTTGTGCAGACCATCTGACAGTGTATCTCTAGACTAGATAAAGTGAATTGAGCATGGGAGCAAAAGAATTTCGTCAGCATTTGGGATATTCACTTCCTGGAACATGATAAACAATATACTGTTGTCTATACAAATTTCTAAAAATAACTACCAGAAATGAATATATATATATATATATATTGCAACTTTCTAACTACATCAAACTCCACAAATCTCTACAGAAGGAGAGAGAATGATAAAAAGCATTTGCTACAAATTCATTCGAAATTCTTTGGCACATCCTGGAACACCCTTCCTCCACACATATCAATCCACACCGCCTAATCCTCTTCCAACTTACACCCTACCCCATCTCTCTATCCAATCAATCCTGATTCCTGCATGATAATTCTTGACCTAACCGGCATCCCATCTGTTGTGTAGCTGTGATCTGTGCGACACTCCATAGACCAGAGAGGTGGAGTGGCGAAGTGTGGTCGACAGAATCACGTGAACCGTTTCTTCTCTTATCTTGCAGGCACATATTTTGCCTGTATCATGATCATGGTGGCATTCTCGGTGGTGCTCACCGTCGTCGTACTCAATTACCATCACCGGAGTCTAGATACTCACGAGATGCCTCCCTGGGTACGTATATTGGACAACGAAGTAAAATGGTATAGAAAGCAGGTACCAGGTGTGAACAAATATGAAATTCTTTTCCCATATGTCAATCCTAGTGCTTAGATGAGGCAAAGACACAGGCGATGTGATGCTTAAAAGTAATTGGTAAAATTGGTAGAAAAAAATAAACAATTGTAATAAAATATCTCCTAATAAAAGCCGTATGGATCAATCATCCAATTTGGTGTGCCAGTGTTCCGAAAGTTCAATGCTTGATCATGGCCTCCGCAATTTGCGGGTAAGAAAAATTCGCGCACGCGCCTTCCTTCGGAATGGAAGTAACAAAATGACATGTTTTGATCACAGTTTTGACGTTTTATTTTCTTCAAAGTTGATTTGGATGTTTTCAGTTTTCTATTGATAATATTTTGTAATCTTAAATTGTCACACATGGCCCACATTAAACATTTTGTGTTCATTCATACTCCAAAAGTTTTCCCTGAATATGATAGCCAACCAGAAAATCCCATTCGAACTGTTCGGCTAAAACGCACGATCAGTTCGCAAAATCAAGTCTTTCATTTCAATTAACAATTCATTCGACACTGCGTGCAATTCGAGTTGCACAACCTTTTCTTTCAAACTGTTCATATTGAACTGGAAAACTGGATAACCAGGACCAATAGGCGCGTAGCAGCTATAAGTCTCTACTCGCTTCTTGGTCAAGGATAACCATTTCATTTTCCCTAAAATTATAACTTGACGGCTCCAATCGTAACACTAATTTACATTGAACAGGAATCACCATAAAATTAACAACATTTTTTCCCCGCGAGTATCAACACATTAATTCCATTTGTCATTTCGCGTTGTTCAGGTGAAAACGCTGTTTCTGCAGTGGTTACCATGGATACTGCGGATGGAGCGTCCTGGCAAGAAGATCACGCGCAAGACCATCCAGATGAACAATAAGATGAAGGAGCTGGAACTGAAGGAGCGCAGCTCCAAAAGTTTGCTGGCCAACGTGCTGGACATCGACGATGACTTCCGGCAGACGGCCAACAGCACCAGCTACCTGCGCGGCATGTCGGGCGGCATCGAGGATAGCAGCGCCTCGGGCCACGCTTGTCTAGGGGTGCAGCGAGAACTGACAGCCATCTACAAGGAGATCCGCTTCATCACGAACAAAATGCGCAAGGAGGAGGACGCGCTGGAGATTGTCATGGACTGGAAGTTCGCGGCTATGGTGGTGGATCGCGTGTGCCTCATCGTGTTCTCGCTGTTCACCGTCATCTCGACTTGCGTGTGCATATTCTCCGCGCCTCATCTCATAGCCTGAAGGGGGCAGCAGCGTCCGATCGGAACAAGCAAAAGACGCGTGCACGCGCGCGCGTTGCCACACCCGTTGCCATGGTTACCCGACCATTTGGCTCCGCCTCATCCCGCACCTTCACCAATCACGCGACGTCATCAAATTGCGGGTGTGTATAGAACAGCAGTTGTGATTCGCGGGTGCCTGGTGCGTGGTACGTGAGCGCCAAAACGTGGAATTTAGGAGTTTGTGTAAAGCGAAGCGGCCCTCTTCAATCTTCGATTAAAAGTTGTGGAAAAACGCAGAACAAAAATAGTTTTTTTTTTAAACATGGCGTGGCTCGTGTCATTTCCCCTTCTCTATTGGTGCTCCACCATCCCTTCAGCGCGACGAGGTGATCGTTTTCATTGTGATACCAGCAATTCAAAAAGAAATTTTCTGTGCAATGCTTGCACAGTGTCACGCAAATTTGAGTGGAAGGAAATTGGCGTTCATGTTGTGGGTGAAATAAATAAAAGAAATCATTGAGATATGATGAATAATAATAATAATAAAAGGACTTTTAACTATCGTCATAGAGAATTTTTAATACCAGGAGAGTGTAGATATATCTTTTAACTTTTTTTTTAATTATAGGAATTTTTTATTATTAAGTATTACGGATGGTAAGTGGAGATGAAAATGTTCTGTCCACAAAATTGTAGCTTATTAGTGAAGTAACATTGAACGTTACAAAGTACAGCGCGGCTGAACCAAAATTTATAAAAGGCTCACATAAACACACACACATTAACAACAAAAAATTACACATCAAAAATCAAACCTAATTTTATAATTTCTATATATAATCTATATAAATATATTGAAAGGGAAGTAAAATCGAGACTTTGTAGCGAATCGTCTTTTGCTAAATCAATGCTTTAATTGTGTTCGCGCCACATTTGCCAATCATTGAAAACACGACGAAACAAAAAAATAAATAAACTACTTCTAGAAATAGTGAGTGCCGTTTGTTGATAGATGACAAATGATTCGAAATTCAAAATTCGTGATCCAACGGACATTCGCGCGCCTAATTCCGATTGGCCGTTTCCCGGGCAACAAGAGTGCTTCAGTTACGAGAAAGAGTAAAACTTCCAACAACGCTTACAATGTGGAATACACCGACCCTGTGGCTCCATCTAGCAGCGTCAGCGCGCACCTGATACTAGATAATAGTGTCGATGGTCGGCTCAACGCGATGGCTGATGCGCGGATACGGACAGCGGATACGGATAGCGGGTGCGAATAGCGGGTGCGGATACAGTATTGTGTCGTAGAAGTGTATATGGTGAAAAAGTGCTGCAAAAAAATTAAAATTTAAAAAGTAGCCTATATATGCAACGCGCTGGCTGTTAACATGTGTAGCAATCGCAACTGCTATGCTAAAAAATAAGTTGGTTCAGCAGAAAGATTGAGTGACCCAGACAGGACCGATATCGAGAAAGTCATCGACAGCGAAAGTGTTTCGGATACACGAGAAATTGTTGAATGAAACGGCGGGTTGAAAATTGATTGGCGCTCAGAATGATCTCTCCACTACACGAAGGAATTTTATTTCGTCCGCTAACAAAAGACTTGTTAAACAGAAAACATAAACAACCAAAAAAAAAAAAAAAAAAGATGGCGATCTCTTGCGTCGTTTCAAGAACACATTTTTTTAAGAATGGAAATCTAGGGTACATTTCAAATTCCATAGTGCAAATGAACCCAACTTTGAGCTCTTCACTTTTCCTCACCATGTTTGCATATCAAAAATCTCACATCACTGACAATTACACACCTATATTCTCAATTGGCATGAAATAATATGACAAATGCCGTCTGACCCATCACCATATAGATTTCTGACTACGTCATTTGTGAGATTGTTGTTAAATTTGACGACTATTACCTAATAAATCGTGTTTCGGACTCGATTAGACGTACAATTTAAGTGAAACCTTACCAAAACGTGTGTTATTCGAAATTCGTTGAATTTGTTATATTGTTGTGAAATCGCATAAACGCGTCTTGGCTGTATGGCAAAACACATCTATTGAATTTAAGTTTTGTTAATAAGAATTAATTTTAAACAACATTTGCGTACGTAGATTATACAATAAGATTTTTAACGTCAAAATGTGGGCGGTACTCAATTTCTGTAATACGACTTCTTGTATAACAACAATCTCTTTATAAATACTATATTAACGTTTTCCGTGACACTTCTTACAACAAAATATAGTTGACATTGTAGAGGTACCCCATAAGCTAAATTAAATTTCTTATAATAACTTTGAAACTTTTTGAATTTAGACACACCTCAAGTTATAATATTAAGTAAATCATAAATTGTAGAATTTCTGCACCATATTGTTTTCACGAACTACAGTTACATGTCTTATGTTAGGACAATTAGTAACCTACGTTAATTATAAACTGCAGGAAAAAAAAGTGTTTCTAAGAGAGCGATTCGTTATTTTCGTTTTCGTCCATGCCCTATTAATGACAACTCTTTCCAAGTCATAGCCAAGTAATAGTATTTAATTTCCCTTGATTTTTAAGAAACTCTGATCAAAAAAATACTTTTAACAAAGATACCATCGAAAGAAATGGGAAATCTAAATTGATACTTTCTTTCCTAACCATTAAGTAATGTCCTGTTTTACAGGATATTTTCCAGTAATGAAAATTAATAAAAATTACTTCCAAATAATGCTAATACGTATCAGAAAAAGAAATTAATTGAATTAATAAGAAAAATATCGCTTGTGTCTCAAATATTGTCATATTATGTTAGTCATAAAATATCGTACCGCTGCAATCTAAACTTAATATGCGAATTCCATAAATTTTATTTAAAAGAAATATAAAATGAAAATAATATACTAACTACTTTTCAATTGTGCATTTTAAAAGAGCAATTATTTGAAGTATCTTGAAATATAAAAACTCAAATACTCCTGTACACCGCAGTACTTGCTTACATGAGTTGTTAATGTGCACATGAGTTTTAGACATTACGACTTTCCAAAAAATACTTAAAAACTCAAGGTTTAATAAATTTAAATTATTAATAACCTTGCCGACAAATCAATTTATTCCTTCATTTGTGATCATGCTGAGCGAAATTATACATTTACATGTATATTGTATTTAAGAGAATACATGTGTTGACCAATATAATATATAGCATGACAATATTTGATACACATATTTTCATTATTCAGAAATCAATTCCACTATAATTCCTAGTTGCTAAAGTCAAAAGCGTAATTAATCTAAACAATGATCAGTTAATAAAATTTAAATTGATGTGCGTATTTGTTTCCAGAGCGAAACGATTTTCGAAAACCACTCTTAAATGCCACATTCAAAGTAAATATTACATCATATTTTGTAATAATTTAGTAAATCTGATTAATGACTGGTGAATCAATTGCTAAACAGCACTCAAATAATGTTAAAATTACAACATTTTGCACAATTTGAATACGATCTCCTTTGAAAAACAGATTACACTCGTTATAGCCTACATTCTCAATTACTAAACGAAAAAAAAATAATATTCGTGAACGGTTATACAGTTGACATCAACCCTATTAAAATATGTTAGCACGTGTCAATATAGTAACCTACTAAAGTCTTTCCTTCTTATTGAATGTACACTGCATGACAATGTCCCACGACTAAAAAAAAGCAATAGTATTAGGTGATTAGAAATAATTTTATGAACTCGTTAACTTCATTTTATGGAATTAAGATGAGTTAATTAAGGAACACTATAAATTCCTCTAGCTATTTAATACTTGTTTGTATAATACCCTTCATTCCTACTGAAAATGACTGTTTATAACTTCAATTTACATTCTCTGTAAACTTGGGTCATTGTGTATATGGCCTTTGATTGATCGATTGCGAAATAACTGTTTTGAAAGAACATGTATGGCACGTAGGTAAATAGGCTTGTTTGCACTGCAGTTGGAGGCAGGCCAAGTTAACCAAACGATTTTATTATTGCGAAGTTTGGTCAATTCGACCTGTCTTCCATTGGAAGTAGACGTGGCAGTTTTATTGACCGGCAATTATCTAATATATAATCTTTATGAATATTTCGCGAAATATTGTAAAGTCTACATGACAGATAGTCGTGCTTGTTAATTGTGGAAGATGGCTTGTGCTGATAAGGAATATATTTCGTACTTGACAGAAACCGTTTAACCATCCTATGCATTTCTGTCGGTTTACTTAAGTAAACATAATTTTAATGAATTTATGCTTTAAGAGGTTTTCTGAGAAATAAATCTGCAAGTAATTAAATATTAAAACAATCATTATGGGTGTAAAAGAAATGTTTTCAAATATTTATAATTGGGCTCCATAGACTAAAAAGTAGTTGGGAAAATAAATTTAACAGTTCGAACGTATTTACAGTAAACAAAATTTATAACAAAAACAATGCAAAGACACGTGTCTGACCTGCTATACGAGACATATTTCTTATAGTACAGGCCTGGTTTGAAGGAGAAATGTGAGACGAATAGTTCTAGATTCTGAATGCGTTCGTGGTGATGAAAAACGACAATGGACAATTCGAATGAAAATGCATAATCGACTGCATGGTGGTAGCCGGTAACCGGCATTATTATTGATTGATCAGCGTCCGTATTTTTTATGTTAAAACGATTCCATTTCCCAACGCGCCCCTTTAATACGAGTCGCATGTCGAAAGACATGCTTGTAAAATTTTAACTTTGGTGAAATCCTCGTGTTGCCACCATACAATATTTTTGACGGTGCATGACGAAATTGAATCATTTTTGCATCGAAATCCGGACGCAATTGATACACTTACTCTTTATGTGTGCGTCTCTTTAACACTTGTAAATATTATGTAATCAACCATTTTTTTTTGGACTAAAAGGAAACGGAAATCGTTTGACACCCAACGATGTACGAGTACAATCGAAAAAATAATGAACGTACGAGATATGTTAATCCATTTTGATCTGACCTGCACAAGTAGATGCTAGCGAGTTTAAGACATAGTTAATCATATGCGAAAGTAAAGGAAATCAAGAAATGATATTATACTGTCAAAGCCAATGGATTGTTGAAATTTGCATATACAACGAAGTGTTGTTCATAAAGCGATAAACCAACATGATGCTCAAGAATACGAGGTGCTTATTCACATAATGTAATTACGTCAACATTTATAAGGTTCACTATCGATGATTTCGTGTACAGTATCATCTACTGGGCACGTATGTTTTTCTAAAATGATATTAAACCCTCTGTGCGTACTTGGGCACCTTGACAGCGCCTAGAGCAAAAATCAACGAAAAATATAATTTGACATTTTAAAGCATTCATTTACATGTACTTAGTATGCTTGAAGCTATCCTTTGCTGAGTCCATTACACTCAAGTGCAAAAACAATATTATATAAATTAAAATTTAATTTGCCAATATCAATGATAAAATTTAATTGCCTTAAGGAAAACAAAGTTTTTATGAAAGAATGAATTTGAATAAATTTGAAATTCATTGTTTGTATTTGGCAAAAATGCCCTTTCTGTATAATTTTGTTTTTATTGCAGATACTATTTCTCATATATCACCTCCAAAAGAAGGGAGCATTTTCACCAGTATTCCAGGAGCGAATAAACGGTAGCCTGCGCCGGGAATCGAACCCGGGATCGCCCGCACTGCAGGCGTTTGCAATACCGATGGTCTAGATGGGTCGTACTTAAAAAATCCTAAAGCATAATTACACAATTAATTTAGCATAATTACTTTAGCTAAATAAACACAGACGTATAACCTCGTATGATTAATGGTTTAACAAAGGACATTATCTTGGAGAGAAAAATACATTTAACAGCCATGTAGGTTTATCGCTTAATAATGGACAATAATATAATTTAAAATACGGTCATACTGGTTGGTGTGTAGTGGTGCGCAATGGTGTTCTATTAATAGGTATTATCAATTATTTGCTCATCTATCGAATGCGACAATCGAATATTTTCTTTGAAGGATTATTTAGAGATAATATTTTGTTATAGTTTCATCGCATAGAAAAATGATAAGCGCTAGTATTGGTTCTAAATATCCTTATGTTAACGTAAATGGAAACATGTATTTGCTAAAATTAACTCCAAATACATTTTGTTGACTAAATGCAACGATATGTTATAATTCAAACCATATTTTTTAATAATGCGCATCACTACTATAAAGGTGGTTTTATTCTGTAATTGAAATACCATGTTCGTAAAAGTGACGTGGGTTGCCCTGTTCGCCTCATAACAAATATTCGTAAGAGCACACTTGCTTCCGCGCAACCTATGTAGCTTTTCAGAAATGGCGTTTTCAATTATATCTATTAATGTTGTTCTCCAACGAACGAGTCATTTAAAGACATTTAAAGTTACTGTTTTTAAAAGTTTAAACTTCGACGCAAATTGAGAAGAGAAACGGTAGGAAGAAATACATAGCAAGAGGCCATGAATTACGCGACGTTTAAGAAATTTGATTGTTGATCTGTCTATTGTAAAGCTTGTGACTTGTTGATCGGGTACTTTTCAAAACTATATTTAAACTTCGTTTTATTGAATGAGATAGGACTAATTTGGTGACCTGCACTGTGTATAAACATTACTATATATATATACATGTATATGTATATATAGACCTTTCGAAATAATTTTGTACTTTTTAGACTATTGTATTTTAAATCTGAAATCATTGTCTCGATTGTGTGTGGAAAACGTTTCAGACCGATCGACCGTAGAAATGTACGAATATGTTTAACGTTTTTTAAGAATATAAGTGAATAAAGATATACCATATTGAGTGAACCGATTTGAAGAGATGCCATAATTTTCATAATTATTAAATCAATTCAGTTGAGAGCCAGATTTCAGCCTTATAATTTCACACCATTTTTGAAATAATATGTTTCACTCATAACATACAGAACATATTTAATTGTGCACATATAAGAAAATCGAAAATTGGACACCTAATATTCTTTAAATAAACATGTATTTTCTTGTTTAGAAAGAAAAATAGTACATTTTAACGCAAGACAATCGTGTGCAATAATTAGAATAAATTGTCATTCACACCTACTGTATCTGCAGAAGCAGTATAAACAACTGAAACAGTATTTCTTAGACGCATCTAAGTAATTATCAAGGCATTTTTGCAAATGATTCATTTTAGGAATTTCCCTCGTAAGTGCAGATTGCCCCGAATAAAGTACTTTGTTGGAAAAGCAATATGTTGCACATAATTTGGCGTCCTCTGGCGAGACATTTCAGCAACTACACCGTGTACTGGAAACATCTGCCATCTGGCGGCAGAGCGCCACACTAAAAATCGATATTGCAGTGTGAAATTCCGTCTCCTTTACTGATGTTCTACCATCCAAATATCCAACAACAGACAGCGCAACAAATAATGCTTCTAACGGCATAGCGATGCGTAACGCACTTCAGAGGCCGTTAGACTCTGCGCAACAGCTATTATCGGTCATGTTACGATGATTAGTGCTGCCCTCTGGTGTCGGAGAAATTCGCTACCCCAGTATTATATTCGAGACATACAGTGAGATGCTCGTAATAATAACTTTGGTCACGAATTGTATAACTTTAAATTTGTAATGCTGCACACCCTCAGTCAAAGAATAATGTACATATATTAAATACCGCTATTATCAGAATTGCATGGTCCCTTTATGACTTTTCACGAATTTACTTTATCATAAGAATGAAATGTACGCCTGAAATGACTATAAAATGGATAGCGCCAGTGTATTTCACGAAGCCGCATTCAGGGGGAGCTTAATGTTGCGTGCGCTAAACTATAGTCACGGCGGCGACTAATTGCTGGACAATGAAACATGAATATTTCTCAAAACTATAACATCTACAGTAGTTAAGTTAAAATAAATACAATTATTCTTATAAATCTTATACTGTACATCTGGATTATCATATGAATTATACTGAATTTAGGGGTTTCAGAGCTTAGGGGTGGATCCTGCAGCCAGGTTATTCCAGGTGATTTTAAAGAATAATAAAAAAAAATTCTCCTACACCGAATTTATAAGCAATTACATCGGATAATGCGCGCACTACAAGTGTGTGAAGATTTTTTTTTTGGCACAACCCCTCATGTTACAAGTGCACTAAGATACATTAAGGTATTTTAAGTGATTGTGATAACTTTAAAGAAAAAGAATCGGTAAAGAATGGTTAGCTTGGATTATGAAAGGAAATATTTATCTGCTTTCATCTGAACTTTATTTGTTTCCTCTGTACCTGACGGATTAAAACTGTCTCACTATTGGACTTTAAATCGCTGGTTTTATTTGCGTTTAATCAGTTTTTCTCAAATATTTATCTGCCCGATTATCACAAGTATTCTAACTTTTATCGCTTATACACATTTTAGATTTTTTCACCGATAAGAAGTTCCCGACAATATACGATACCCAATAGAAAATGCATTATACATCGCGAATATGGTATCAATATGATTTCCTGTATAAAGTATCCGTTAATTATCTAACTGGATACTTTCTACAAGGTTGATATCCTGTGAGACAATTAAATAAGGCAATTTAACAATAGCTACTGATGTACAAAATATTTCCGGAAACGTTGATCTTTCTTAAATCTATCAAAGTATTTTTGTAACGGGAGCAAAGTAATCAGTCATATTGCATAGAATTGCCTTTTAATTAAAAAGTGTATTAACGCTTTTTCTGCAACAGGAGTCCAGCTACCATCCAGATCATGCAATGAATTTCAATGCAAAGATCCCCTGTGGTGACACGCTCTTGCAGTTAATCGGATAAATAATGTTGTTTGTTTAAATAGCTTACACGCACGCGAAAGCTAGTTCCAATCAAGTAATACATAATCGCATTTTTTTGTAGCTTTGCCGTTAGGAAACAACGCAAATGTCTCATCTGCGAGTAAATTGAGTCGACGCCCAATACGAGAGACTCTAATTATACAGATGCTGATGAGGCGTACAAAAAAAAAACTTGTAATCGGATTATCCGCAAAAACGTCAATTAAAACCGCATGCGGATAATTGAATTACGTCGCTGTAAATAAGAGTTGGATTAGGTAATGCTTTGCATTCTAACGCGATTGTGCAGATTAGGTCTGTGTACATCCAACGGAGACCTTAGTGTCGAACTCCGGTAAACAAATTTCCGAAAAAAGAAACATCGATACGAAAAAAATAATGGTCAATAGTATTTTTGTACTCTGATTTTCATCAAATTGTGTCACACCCCTCCAAAGAAAAAGGCAATAAATGTAATAATTTGCAAAATTATATTTCGTGTGTTTTATCTAACCTATGGTGTAATTAGACATAGTTGACTACATAAATGCCAAAGCAAGGTAAATTATTCAATTTTTTTTTTAAATCACCGTAGTGTCTAGTCACTACAGGATTACAGAATAAATCTAGGAAAAGTTGATCTATACCTCTAATAGATGGCAACACCAGCGTCAGGAATACCTTCAACGTTGTATTATGGGCCACTTAATTTGGGATGCAATCCGACAGCGATACGGGTCAAACAACACGCGCAGCTCGTGCACCAACAAAATAACTTTTCCTGGAAATGCCGCATGTTAATTTCCCTACAAAAGTGTAATTAACAAACTGCTCAGCGCAGCATCAAAGAAAAAAGTCACAAAGAGGTTTTCAATAAGGAAACCATCAAAGTAGCTCTACCAATTTGCACATTTAATGAAGCACAGGCAACAAGGTACAGTAGTTGTTTGTGTAACCGCATCATATACAAATTAGTTGCGCCTTTGTTTCTAAAGTTGAACTAATAGTTTCCCATGAATTTCCTGTCGCAAGTATTGCTAATTCATTTATTATACGTGAAAACGTTAGGGCATTGATAAGCAAAGTTATTTCGTAATACACGTGTATTCAGTTCACCTCACCAAAATGCAAATGAAACACAAGCAAAATTTGTTATTAAAACAGATTAACGATATTTAAGAATCAAATTAGGCCTTAAAAAGCAATTCGCGAGCATAATAAAAAAAAAATTAATGGCCACATTTAAAAGAGGACCAATACATTGTTCAAATTTAATTATAGTTTCTGATTATAACTGCATTAAACGGCGTTCTAGAAACCGTTCAAAAAGAATATGTGGCATATTGTTGTTGTTATTATTGTAATATTGTAATATTGATGCCACATAAGCATATTGCTCATGAGTATATTGCAGCATATTGGCTACACTTAACGTCGGTACTAAATTTTCTTTTCGCCAGCGTAGTTTAAAAACCTATACAATTGACGACTTTTCTCAATTGAAAATTATTTTTCATGACACATTGAAAGGAAATATACCTTATTTTTCACCCAGCGTTTATTTTTTAAGTTAAACCCATCCCCATCACTAAATCAGTTTAAATAGCGAAGACTGAGGAATCCATGGTCACTACGTTGCCGGAATCCTGACTGAACGTCAAATAGAGATAAATTTGATAAAATCGGGACAAGACACAACCACCACGACCGCATCGCCCTGTTGCAATGTTGCCGCTCCGTTTACAATTAGCTACCCGAGTAATCATAGTCGACAAAACAATGTAATATTACGTACAACGTAGTATCGATATAGTAAATGTGTATGAATATGTATCATAATTTTGTACGACCATACGGTCATGGCCATACACAAGTTTTTATCAATGTAATGCCGTTTCCTATCTTTATGGTCATGGATACCCTCGTTCGTCATAATTAAATTTACGTCAACGGCGCCAAAAAACAATTCCACTTAATTTTCCATTTATTTCACACAAATCTATTTGCCCAAAATTACCAATTCTGCATCGAACAAAATTATGGCATACCGAGTTGCGTTACGTCACAAGTGGGTCATTCTCCAGGGCACAAGGAGACGCATTCTCAAAATATATGTGTTTGATGCTCGGGGCAAGATACTGTACAGTATATATATATTCGAAACGATCTTGGTCCGAACTGAGCAATCCGTATCCAGAATCCGCACAAAGTCGTCCGAGGTCTTTTCTAATGGAATCAAAAGCAAAATCCAGACCTCGCCTCGCTCCTTTTTGAGTTATATGCGCGCGCGCTCTCTCGACCAAGATACGAGCGCACGCTCGTATATACTTAAGGCAATATTTCACTAGGCAAATAATCGCGGCGAGTGCAGCTGAAGCGAGCAAATTGCAGCAAGAGTACAGCAACTAGGCGGCACTGCACGCGAGTTGCGAATGCATTCGCGGCGAATAGAATTGAACATGTTCA
>JAUJYS010000278.1:0-26032 GCA_033995665.1 Melogona broelemanni | reverse complement strand
TACTGTTTTGTCAAGGAGGGTTACCAACGTATTCGTCTCAAGGCCTCAGGACGAATACGTTGGTACCATCCCTGGGGGCAATCCCGGTAATTTGAAATTTGGCCTAGTCTAGGATTCTGACTTAAGTATGGATCTTTAACGTTTTTACGACAACATACAGGCACGGCTCTAACCGCTTTACTTTCCAAATTTTTCCGAAGATCTCCTTTGGGAATTGAGCCTTGGCTCTGCCATATTATGCGATAACGCTATCCACTCTACCACCGATACCTTCCGAAACACCCCTAGGTGAATGTTGATCGAGCAAATCACAGATCATTTATTTTTCAAACAGTTTAATTTAAGTTTAATTCCATAGAGACACGAGGGTGCAGTAATCCTGTAGTGATTACGGTGACTACGGTGATTTAAAAAAAATAATTTTAATGGCTCCACTATCTGGAATTTAAATAAGCGAAAGTGTATTTGTTTATTATTATTATTATTATTGGGGTATATGTGTTGAAATATTTGATTAAAGGCATTTTCAATCTGTGGTAATCACAAAATCCTACAGATTTATGAATCACAGCTACATTTCTGACTAATGATGCCCAAGTTACTTCCAATTTATATCCCAATGTGACTTCCAAGGTTGTTGTTCAGTTCACTCGATTTGTATCGTTATCAGTCAAGTAGCCTCGTTTTTAATATTTTTAAAGTGACTTATCCATTCGGTGTGTGGGTGCGCAATAGGACGAGCCTTTGATGATGCTGTTTGCACTTTCCCGAACGCCACACAGGAAACGGCTTACAGTATGCGGACTGGACAATGCCTGTCAACAAACCATTGCAATGTATTATTCGGTTCGCTCCATGGAGCGCCGAGCAATGTCGAAATCACGATGTGCAATTTGATTGCTGTAATTTGCGCACACGCGATCCTAATTTCTTTTTCTTTTCAAAATCGCAACTGTAGGTTTATCAATTTCATGTAACTTTCCAAATTTCACGAAAACATATTCCAGCTTTTCTTTGTTTTAGGGAATTGTTCTTCTTTCTTAAAATAAATTTTGTTTGGTAAAAAAAATGTCAGCAATGGTCTTTTATTAAATTATATTAAATTAAATTCTGTGTGCAACAAAGGTATGTGCCTTCGATCAGGGCTGACAGGATTCACGGAAAGCCAATGAAACGTTGAAATGTTTACATGCAGTACGAATTGCCTTGTTTATTACATATTTGTCGTGGTTGCGCGAATTCAATACCGTCCACTCGGTGTCTGGTTGTGCTTCAATATTATGACAGCGACCCTTTGAACTCGGTAGAACGGAATTTATTTTGGTGATACGTCGTATGTCCCTTCTCGACGGGCGAACACTCCTGTTTTGAAGTTTAACGATACACGTTTTGATAAGTCGTTTTTTGATGCTGATAAGCGGATCCACAGGCTAGCTTGCCCTTTCAATATCAAAAAACAATTATTGCTAAAGAAATATTAAATTAAAACATTATTTTTTTTTTTTACATTGCCAGAGCTGTTTTTTTTTTCTCTCGGGCAGTTAGGGGTTACCTGAATAATTGTTTTCTGTTTGTGAATTTACGAGCTGAAAAATGAGTCTGGAAACAAGCCCGCATTCGCCTGTTTACTAGATGCTGAAAAATCGCAGATCACGTGATCTGCGATATCAATGAAAAACAAGATTGCGCGCTTTACTCGGATGTGTCATGTTGTTTGAATATCGGCTTAGATGTATTCTGGATTTTTTTTTTTGACCACTTGAAATGACGAATCGTTTGGAGTTAGGAAAACAAATAAATTTAAAATTAATCTTTACAATCTCAATTACAGTCTACTAAGCGGGTGGTCCCGTGTTCGATTCCCGGCGCAGGCTTTCGTTTATTTGATTCTGTGGTACTGGAATGTGCCCCTCGTATATCGCCGCAGCGACGCTAGGGGTACAATAACCTCCTGTACTGTTATTCACTACAGTGATCCGGAATAAAAAAAAATAATAAAAATAATTCTGTTAGCAATTTATATTTGCCAAGTACATGTGCCTGTTTCCTATGCTGTCGCCGTCTGACGAATTTGACTGCCTCTATTTCACATTTTTTTTATTATTTTCCCCCCATTTCTCACCATACGATCGTCCAACCCGTAGCTTGTCCTTTAGCACTGGCCTAGATTTTCAAATTGTGCCCCGTTTTGTGCGTTTAAATCGGGTGAGCCATGCGGGCGCGGAGCGCAGAAAAACCAAAGTCAAACGTTTGGTGGGGAGGTCATGTTCGAGACCTTCTTATCTTTCTGTTGACTTGGATTTGGAGTCTGTCAACGCTTCGTTAGCTCGTACGATCCGAATCTATCCCTCAATGTCACCCCATCAACCCCCTCCTCCAATCCCTATAAACGGGGTTATTTCCTCTGCGTTTAGCGGCGAAATGGAAGAACGTTGATTGACCGTGGACGAAATTCTCAGTTTGAAACGGTACGTTTCAACCAGCCGATTATTTCGACCGTACTTGCATGTTATTGCTTTAGCGAGTGTTGAGTTTTGTTCGCCTAGTCGAATACAGTAAAGGAGTCAAGGCATTGCTGTAAAGATAAGTTACAGGCGTCTGCAGACGGAAACAATTTCTGCTATTGTCGACAAACTCTCTGGAGTTGTTGGAACAGATGAATCAGTTTCTGCGTGTAGCGGATATGACGTCGATAAAATCTACTTGATCGAGGGTAGTCATGCGCGTACTGCATGCTGGTATCGCCTGATCTAATGCTTTCTCCGATCGTGAAAATGTGAATCATTCTCATTACTCCGGTATGCCTCGCGCATGTCGCCCAACCTTTATTATTCAGCTATGAATTTTGGGCAAACTGTTAGCGGGTTAGGTTATGTAAAAAAAAAAGTTGGTCGAGCACCCACATTTTTAAATTGAAGGTTGCCCTGACCTAAAAATTTGTGCAAACGCGCTAAACGTTGTTTATCCGCCGGTACATTAATCCGACGAATTTGTTAATGGAAGTCGACGTATTGCTACCCGTCAGCATAATTAATAATTAAAATAACTAGAATTTGGAAACTGCGGGCAGGGCTCGCCCGCAGTGACGTTAATAAAATGATGAACGGGGGGAGGGGAGTCGCCAATCTACATCCGCCATCTTTTCTCGTCGCACGTAGTCCCATTAAAAGCCCGCGAATGTACCATAATGTGTGGGAAGCGGCCTCATTGTTGTTCGCAATTGTTATAAACATGTTCGTGTAATTCCTGTCAGGCCTTGATTATACATGCGCAGCCTGTATTATGACGGACGAGCATTAATGCTTGGCGTTCAACTTTTGGAAATTGCGTTGTTCTAATATGGAATTCGCCATGTTTTTTTTTTTAGAATAGCTGAAGAGGTTTGTCACCATTACATTCCAAGTGAATGGTGAACATGTTCCGGAACAGCGCCGAAAAGAAAAATGAACAGTCTGATGTGCTCTCGTATGAAAGAACAATTACCACCCTAGGTCAACTCCTTGAATTAAAAATAAATTCAACTAATATTTAAAATCACTCACTCTGGATCAGTTTCATAGCTACCAAGCTATTCGTCAGCAGCGGTATGAAAATTTAACATAGCATTTAAATCTCTTAAATACTTTTCAAGTGATCAAAACTGCTTCTAACACATTCTCCCTCCCATACAAGTACACAATCATTAATGCGTGTTAAGGGTGCCAGCTTATTACTTGGATCATGTCGCCGACTGTACTGGGCGAGCGAGCGCCACACGTAATTTATTTGCCGCATCATCTGTTTCCCCCGAAAGGCCGGGCGCGGACATTGCCCGGAGACATGCACTGGGGTCCCGCGGGACTCGCCTGCAAAATTGCTTACTCGGTGGATGGCCAGACTGCGGTGGTGAGCGCAAACACTCACTGCTTCAATTATTAATACAAGCTCGGCTAGGATCGTCATGTAATGTGTGAGCATTCGTCTGAATTGAGCTTCGCGTTGTGGGGCTATCTTGCGGTCGGGGCGACACGAGATCGGTTGTGGCACGATTAAATTATTCGCGCATGCTGTTGGTCCGCTAACTTGGCTGCGGGATACTTTGTCCGGTGGTTCATTATGAATGAGATGGTTTTTCGCATATTTCGCATGCATTTGAACCTGGTGCATTTGGCCAGTACACTTTCTTCGGCTTTGACTTTGCCTGGGGGGGAGGGGGTTTGGCTCACGGCGTAAAATTGGCATGAAAAAAAAGTCTTGAACGTGTTACATGTTGCGATGCGTTCGGTTCCACTGATATATTTTGTACATAATTAGCATCTATGGAATCAGTAGGAGCTCTATGACTGTTTGGTGGGCGCGTTTCATGACCCAAGCTCATTAATCGCCCGCGATGTCTGAAAGGGGGAACCAGCGAGATTCTTTTAATTTTGTGTGGATACAGCCCCTGGTGAATTCCCGTTTTACGGTCGCCAACGAGCAGCTGGGTTGTCGGTCGGGTGCCGGTCCAGGCGTGCTCGTGAACGGCTTTCTGGTGCAAATAAAACGCAGAGTGCCGCTGGGGCGTTGCATATACTTGTGCACGCACGACCGTTTCAGGTGAAATGAGATTTTAGGCGCCGAAAGGCAACATTAATGCTGACATACGCTGTAATCGGAATTGCACATGTGCAACTGCGCTATGCTGCAGCTGTGCGGATCAATGAATGCAAATTTGCGTTAAAAATGAATCAATATTTCGTGTCAATATTTATTATCATTATTTTTTTTTTAATAATCACTGCAGTGAATACCTATACAGGAGATGCTTTACTCCTCGTTTTGGGTTGTGCCAATGTTTGAAAGGGGGAACATTTTTGGCATGAACAATGCCTATAAGCTAGGTATCAAAACCAAAAAGTTTCCGACATCTTGATTACGTCACCACTAACGGAAGTCGGCAATCTGAAGCCTGTATTACCGCGTTTTTTTTTTCAAACTGTGCTCCGCGCGTGTTGGTATTGTTCATGCCAACACTTCGTCTGTATATGACACACAGACCCCTTCTTTTTTGGATTTCGATGAGGTAACTGCTTCCCCAAGGCGTTATGGCAATATGAATTTTTTGTCTATACATCGGGATCGAATAAATGATAGCTCACGCCGGGATTCGAACCCCCTATCGTCGCTCACAACACCGACTGGGTTACGAGCCGTACATTAATTCGCTTACCGAATTATGCGCTTGGATGTTGTAGTTGTGCATCGTTCTTGTCAGTAGCTCAAGATATAAAAAAAACCATAACCTCCCTAGGAATCGAACCCGGGACCGTCGAAATGCATAAACAAATTTATTTTTTTGCAAGTGATTCCATGTTCCATGGTGCACGTCGGCGAGTTTACATTCACATAACAATACGAAACCGGATCCGTACTTAAGTCTGACCCTGCGGAAGTCGGTCACTGAATGAGGGAGGAAGAGCCGAGATGAAGATCCTCTTCTGGGAAGCGGCCAGAGAGATGGGTCTGTCCGGCCGCTGACCCCGATCGTTTTGCCCGGGGAATTGGGGCGCTGGCTGTTGTGTTGCACTGCCTCTTGTTGCACCAAAAAATAACCTCTTGACTGCTAGCTCTAGCGCGGCGCAGCAAATAGGAAACAAAAAACAAAAACAACACAAAAAAAATCACCGAACTTGACCTAAATCTTTCTCTACTCTGCGTCGTGAAGAATTGCAGTCAAGTGTGTTGCCCGCAATCATCCTTCCAAGGTCTACACCTGCCTACACAAATAATAATAAAGTTGTTCCGCTCACCGGCGGCCCGTGACTAATTTTTGTCGGCGTGGCCATGCGGTATTATCATTTATTTTTATTTTAGGAAGCCGCTGTCCAAAAATCGGATATTGGCATCTATTCGTAAGCATGACATTTTGAGATTTTTACTTTCTACATTAATGATGTACAAAACACGCGAAGACAGATGTGAAGTTAGTCATTTCTAAAACGAAATTGTAAATTTCTGATAAATCGAAACAATTTTTACAAATTTCAACGGTTGCGTCATTCTCTTTCTATACTTTTAAATTGCATTTGTGGTATTCAAAAATAATGTTAACTTTGGATACTTTAGAATTTTGGTTTTTAGAGTGTCTTAAGAAGTTTTTTAAAGGTTCAGTATTTTTTTGGGGAATTCTCCTCACTGTAGTGAATATCGCTACCGGACGTACGTATCCTTAGGCAATGTGTGATGGTCACGTTCGTTTTTACACTTGGCATTATTGATGCACTGTGATAGAGAAATGTCCTCTTGTAATATTTCAACATGCGCGCTGCTTGTAATTTTATATTATTTTTTTAGTGGATCTTTTCAATACGCGACGCGCCCATATTCGGTCGGTGTTAAATTAGTGGCTGCAAATCGCTAGCATGTATTACATGTTGTTTATGAGTATTCGTAAGTAGCAATAAGTACTGGTCAGCCGTTTACGAGCGTAACCTGCATTATTTTTCTCCCCACGCATTTGGCCGAATTTTTTTTTCCGGTCGAGATGGTGTGGGCAAAATTCCTTACGTCACGGTCGCAGATAAATTGGCCTGTTGACCCAGTGAAGCGGCGAGCCGCATGTATTCAGGCCGAGGTAAATGACCACCATTTTTTTAGGTCATCCCGAATTCTCGCCGTTAGCCTATTATTCGACCATGCTTGTAGCTGCTGATTTCTACCTTCCGTTGTTGAGTAATCATTGGATTGCAGTTTCTATGCTTGATGCACTATGCGAGGGGCATATTTGTGTCTATTAGAAATATGACTGAGTAATTATTGCTGAAATGGCATCAGGTTAAAAAAATGCAATTATTGCTGAAATATTGTCTGGTTAAAAAAATGTACAAGAATTAACAATTGGTAGTTCCGGGAATTTGTAATTTGCAGTCACCGTGACGATATAAAATTTTATACTGTATGAAAAAAATGCAACGCAGACTGTTAGCAGCTCGAAGCTCATTAAATTGGAAAATGCAAGTTTTGGGAGGGAGGAGCGGCCACGCGAATGCCACAGATCACGTAATCTACATTTTAACGATCTCCGCTAACTATCAATCGTTCCAAAAAATCTGCATTTTGTTGCGAAGGACTAATGTATTTCTTTTGGTGACCTAGTTATACTCTATGCACATTGTTTCTCCAAACCCTAGTCAATTATTCGCCTATGGGAACCCTTTCTGAAATTCTAACCAAAAAAAAAAAAAAAATATATATAATAATGAATGGGGTTAGCTTGCATACCATACTCATATAATGGCCTTTAAAAAAATCACAGGTTTCGATCCTTAGTGCTCGCTTTATCCTCCGGAGACCTAAATCTTCATATGCGGAAGAGCATTTTTGTTTGCATTACCGGTACGTAATCGGATTTTCCATTACGTGTCTACGTTAGACCTCTGGGAGGGTTCGAGCGCCGACGTACGGTAAACTTTAGCGCTGTATAAAAGCGAGGTACGATTTATTTTGCGTATCCCTTCATTCTCCACGAATTTATAGTTGCATTGTATACACTAATTGTGGACGTTAACTCCGTGCTTAGTTAGTTTGGGTATGAAGCTTTAAGAAAAATGAACCACGATGAACTTATGAATCGTATTTCTTACATATTTGTTTTGTTTTTTTAATTGGAAAAATTCCCCTTACTGTAGTGAACATCACTGCAGGAGATTATGTACCCTTCGTGTTGCTAAGGCAATATGTGATGTTTTCATTTACGAAGAAATTTTGCACACGCTGATGTGTTGAACATTTTGCAAAATTTTTTCGGATAGCATTATTATTTTTTCAGCGTTATAGAAATTCCTTGGGTAATTTGCAAAAAAAAATGTTTTTCGATGGAACATCGTTTCCCGTTGGATATTATCGTTCGACAAATCCTTTCGTAAAATCAATGGTAAGCTCAGTCGGGTCTCAGGAGGGCAAAGGTACAACCTACTATGTAACGTTGCACCGGTGACGCGACAAGGACGCCGGCCTCCCCCACCTCGCTGGCACCATGCGCGATGCAGGGCGTGGAGCCGACCGACATCCGACGAGATATAGTGTGTGGGATCTGGATCCGAAAATCGATAGACGGCATCATATGTTGGGGCGAACAGCGCGTGCTCAATTTATGATGTGGGGATTGGGGGAGAAGTGCTCGTGTGATGGGTTTGGTGTAGGCGGAGGGGGTGAGGGATCACCTGGAGTAGTCCGATCTGGAGTGTGTGGGTGTGGAGAAGGTTAGGGAAAGGAAAAGGGAGGGGCGGCAAGTGTTCAAAGAAGCCGGGCCGCGGTTGGCGAGCCCGACCGTCCCTTCAATTAAATTTACCAATTTTGGTAAATTCAATTGAAAAAATAATATTTTCGGCTCGTGACCGCCTTTATGGCGTATAAAAACGATTATTTAAACGGCTAATATTGGATAATAATTCCTATTATTTCCTGTCACTGTGTGGTGAATAACATGACAGAAGATTCTGTATTTTTTGTGCAATATATTTTCTCCTTATTTTACCTAATACTACACGAGTTGCAACACTACGCAAAGTTGGACGGCACTCATATTTGTTTCTTGGAACGCAGCCTCTTACTTACAAAAATTACCAGATCACTCTACTATATGAGTTGACTTTTTGCTGCTCATAAACATTCGATTTAGTCAATCTGCCAAATGCGCGCATAGACTATAAAGCTGGTTGGATAATTCAGTTGACATTATAAAATAATCGGATGACCGGCGTTTAAAATGTTGCGGGCGATCGATCCGCTACCGTGACATAATCGTCCGAAAATCCAATTAGTTCAAATCAATTTTAATTGCTAGTTGCATTCTAGGAAACAATGGGCGGGGCCTGAATTTTAACTTCCCCGCTACGAGAACTACCCATACAATGTCGAGTGGAAGTTCGATATCCGTTTACATATGCACTTTATATTCTTTGCCATTTTTGGCATGAATTAGCTAGCGTACATACACTACTGCACCTGCCAGTATCGACTGTTTGCATTAAGTTTTGTAGCGCCATACCTCGTGCATACATTGCACCTCGTGTGACTTTCGAGTAACCAGGGTGACAACTTATTTGCCTAACCTTCGCATGTAAAGAATTTCGATGCTAAAACAATATGTAATTGTATATTGATCTGCTTCATGAATGATGTTAAACGTCATGCCTGTACAACTCGCGCTAAAACAATATACTTAATGGAAAACATAGATATTCCGATTGACGTCGCACCTTAAGTGTACCCCAGCAACTCCTAATAATATCACAGTAATTGCCCAACTTAGTCCTCTCCCGGTACTCTGATCAAAGGGTAGGCCAGAGTAACGCCAGCTAGTGGTAATGCGGGACGCGGATATACGTTCGAGAAAAACATTGATTCGATTATGATGGCATCGTACATGAGAAGGATTCCTCCCACTTTCGCCTCGTTCGATTTTTCGTTGCCTCTGCATTTGGCTGCTATTTGTTTTTGGAATCATTAAGTTCCAATGCTCTCTGCGTGGTAGATATGTACTTACTCACCTGCGCCATATGCCACAGTTCGGAGCCCCAGTTAATCTCCCATTCTTCGCACTATCTATTGGGTGCGTCCTCCAGGGATCTTCGCTCAACGATGGATTAAATAAATGAAGAATAATGGATTACATAAATAAACAATTAATAGAGATTAAATAAATAAATAATATTTGGTTAAATAAATATGAATAATGGGTTGAGTAAATAAAGAATAATGGGTTGAGTAAATAAAGAATAATGTGTTAAATAAATAAACAATAATGGATTAAATATATGAATTACTAAAGGTTAGAATCCATTATTGAAACTTTCTTGGAAATCGAAATTAGAAGTAAGTTTTTTAGGAAATCGATTAATGGGGGAATGGGCTTGACTGGACAGAATAGGGTTGGATGTTAAAGAGTACAGGGGTATTATTCATTACCACCAATATTTTTTTAAATCCTTTTTGGCCACTTAAAAAAATGTTACAGATATTTTGTGGTCACAATTATAATTTTTATTTTAGTTTAGCTTGTGAATCGACCGAGTTGGAAAGGGGGTCTGTAGCGGTTCTGATACCACGCCCCCTTTTGGCGGGATGTCATTTCTCGCTCTCGAGGGTTTCGAGTGGGGTGCGTTAGAGAGAGCTCGCGTGGAAAAATGAGGAGGCGTTGTCTGTTTGTTCGTCATCGACTATGGGGGCGTTCCGAGTCGTTCGTAGTAGAGCAAAATTATGACGATTTTACAAATTGCTGTAAAACCGTTTAGCCTAACATCTGTGCCCGGAAGGATGCTGGTTGTTGTTTAGTCCTTCGTGTCGTCTCCCGATCCTCGATCCCCCGTCACCTGGTGACTTCAGGGAGCAGAAGCCCCCTGAGTTTTCTTGGCAGAATACAGGGGTAGTTCGCCATTGCCTTCCCCCGCGCAGTACTACGAGCCAATCCAACGATCGCCTATGCCGGGAATCGCACCCATATCCGCTGGTCGGCGAGCGAGCACGCTCACCTCTCGGCCAGACGGATGCTGGAGAGTTGCGTAAATACGACGTGGAGAGGTGGGGTCGGTTTCTTTGTTCGTTTTGGTCTACATCTGAGCAAAAAAATTGCTTTTGTGTCAATACATTAGTTGGTTAGGAAATAGGATGATTTTGACTAAGTTTACCGATGTCTTCGTGAAGAATTGTCCAAAAAAAGAGAAGTAGTTCGTGGATAAATGTAATTTGGCATATGGACTGGTAAACAGCTGGGAAAGCATTACAATAACGATGTACGAGTAAATGTTTAGTCGTTTAAATGTGTTTGCCCATTGGCTACCTGAAGTAAGTGTAAGTGAAATGGGGGATGGGGGGGAGTGTTGCAATATTCCATCAAAATGTGACGTTGGGTTGTGCTCGTAAAACAGAAATGCATATTTTTTAGTTAGCCACCTGTCTAAAGCAATATACTTTATTCGTTTGGAAGTATTTGCAGAATAACAGTCAATTAGTCATGTATGAAATGTATTAGTTGATGTCATCGCATTGTCATTTAATTTGATACATCGTCTTCGTGCTTTTCGATCTTTGTAAGCAGTGACGTAACATGTAAAAGATAATATATTTTGTGATCTGTTGTTTGCAAAATGCTTTTGTGATGCTCCATAATTTACTAAAAGAAAACTATTTGGGGCAATTGCAAAAACTTGCTTTGGACGCCTTGGTTGCGTATATTTATATGCTTTTAGCACTGAAGAGTCCTGGTCTCCAGTCTTTTCTTTTCCTTGCAAACTTTTTTCCTGGTTCCCTGTCGTCGATGACTACCTTTCAATTCAACCGCCGTGCACAAAGAAAAAAAAATTGGCGAATTTGTGTTTGCACAACAAAAGCCAATTGCACATCTAGTTATCTGTCAGATTCGTTGTGCTGTCAGCACTGGGAATTTTAAATTAAGAACCAACTCTTTCCCTGACGTAATAGCGGCTGTTGTGATTGTCTAGCCGTGCGTGAATCGTTATTGGGCGCTAAAATTCTCGTGCGCGCGCACAATGCGATCGTTTACCGACGTGCAGGCAGGGGCCAAATACACCCGGGGATAACAACGCTGTATACGTATAAGTATACAGTACGACACATTCATCGCGTGTAGCCCAGGGATGGTAGATGTAAGGTGATTCGCGTATATTGTAGGCTTTTGTGCACCTGCCAGTCTATGTCAAAACCATGTTCCCAAATTAAAAAGGAAAATAATCTCGTGCGCAAACGATACCAATCATTCGTAAATTCCTTCACTGGTCCAGTCACCGTGAACTAAATGAAGTCTGGTGGAATTGCTGGTGGATTTATTTACTGTCTGTTTATCCACTGGTTCCAAAAAATAAATCTAGAACCGCATTATTTCGATTATTTATAGAGATATCGCGTGACATACCCGATGTGTTCACCTAAAATCGTAATGCTCCATGTATTTTGTATGTATTTGATAGTCCCAACTTAAGTATAATTTTCGTCTGAGCATTCATTGCGGGATGGGGTGTTCAGCGTGGTTTCTGTATCGGTACATATTTCTTGGATTTTCTTTCGCTTTGCTTTTTAAGATTTCTTGTTTGATTGCTGGGAAGCATGGATATTTTCATCTAACGCGATAGTCGGTGTTTGACAACAAATTGAAACTTTAATTGAACAATAATTTCAACACACTGATTTTATTTTTATTTAATTGGTTTTCTCAATTTTTAATTGAACAACTGAATTATTATAAATAAAACGATCGATCCAAAGAGTGCAATACCTTCTTACAGGTCTTTTCAATTTGTTGTGTGAGTGTATCAATTTGCTAGTGACAAATAAAGTTTGCCTCGATAGGCAGAGATCGATTCGGGCATGTTGAATGAATTAAGTTTAATGGTTTTTCAGCATTCGAAGAGCTCCTGTAGCTGAAAAGACACGACCATTTGCTAATGGAGGCACGTGGGTTGTGTTGTATTTTAATAATCGAGAGATCGCACCATACAATTTGCACTGGCATATAATGATACTGTTATTCTAGGGTGATGATTCTGATTGTGCATTGGGGTGGTTCGCACTGCCCTACTTAGCTGCTGATCCGCTTTGAAGGGTGGGTCTGTGACGTTGTTTTCAAAATAGCTAGGCAACCTTGTTATTGCCGTCTCAAAAACATGATACAGATTGAATTTTATAAAGGCGTTTTATTTAACCGATTAGTTACAATAGTTTAGACCCATGATTCATTTACGAGTGAAAATTGCTTCGAATCTGGATGATATTGATCTGGAAAATCTATCTATTTTTAAAATGTCATGAACCATAATTAAACTCTTTATAATGCCTTGAAGTTATTTCTGTCTTCAAAAAGTCACAAGTCAGCATTTCATCGTAATTTTCCGTGTGTTTGTCGAGTGTATGGACTTCTGAGTCCTTGGAATTTCGAATTATAAGTTTCGGGTCGTTCAATTATCTTTCGTTTAGCGCAATGATGAGACAATGTGCTTAAGCACTATTCATTCATTTCTAATGTAAAATAATAAAATATATAATTGATCACAGGCATGCCGCTTGACATCAAGAATATCACGAAATAATTAAAGACATGCATGTCCATTAACAATAATTATGTCAACTCGTGGCGTAACGAGGGATAACACGACGGTGAGTTGGCTAGACTCAAGTAATATACAAATAAACAGTCCCTATTTGCGTCAAATTGCAGAACTTACGATATTTCAATTTCGAAAAAATTATTTAAGGATCCCGTAAGTAGTTTCCCACTTTCCAAGTGATCATCAGACGGGGGTTTAGAGTTTATTTTGTTTGTTCAATTCTAATGTATTGTTGGATATAACGACGGCGTATAAGCGGGCTTCATTTCTTTACCTTGATGCTAATGCTTATTACTGGATGGGATTTCTGTCAAGTACGACTATTGATCGGTCGTCACGCCATCCACGTTGCTTCCTGCCAAGGAGAGTGGCGTGATCTCTCCTGTATGATACGTCGGAGCCTCCATAAATGCAATCGCACCTTTATTATACGGAGAATCCGACGTTCCCGGCTATACCTTGGTGTGTAGCTTGAATCTTACAGTGGATTGTGACATTTGTTTCGCTCTCAGGAGCTTATAATACCGTGTATAGATCCTTGGATAACAAGACGACTGAATTTACTCCATGCATTTACGCAACATAGTCATATTCCACTATAACAAGTATATGACATACAGAAGATATAAAAAAAAAATTGTCCTGTCGTTTTGAGTATATGATTGAGATATTGTCTTGACTATGTCATTAATTCATTGATGAGTTTGGGGTTGAGCATTGACTGTTTTTATTGTTAGTTGCACGCCTCGAAAGGGATGGTTAGTAAATCGTCAATTTGTGTCAAGGGCTTGACAATTTCGAAGTGCCATTGTTTACTTTTGACACCCTGTAAAAAAAACTTCCGCGTCGAACTTGTCGCTCGCATGCATCTTTTCAAGCTCGATACTCAGCCATTTTTTTGTCATTCACGTATGAGGTCGCATTCAGGTGTAAGTGCCCAATCTACCTTCGGAAATTGAACGCCTATTTTTTCCGTTTGGTTTCTTTTTTTTTTTCTTTTCGGGTAGCGCTTGTTCTTTTTGGCACCGTGCCACGCGTGTGTGGCTTCGGAAATATAGTTATTTTTTATTGTCCTCTAGGAGAGATCCTCGCGACGATTTCTACATTTATTTGCCTCCATGCACCATCAGTCATCAATATCTGACTTTTATCCAATTTTGATCACACCTGTCTGCTGCAACTACGTTAGTTTGTTCATTTCTTCCATCGATACCGATAACGTTTATCAAATTGAGATATTCTTACATTTGCTATCTGAAAGTGTACGGGACTCTTTTATTATTTTATCTGAATGTTGGTGAAAGCTGCTCTGCAACTCACAACGCCTACTTCCTATAGGGCTAACGTGTATGTATGGGATATAATTAACTAAATGCAGTGTCATGCTTCACTGTTGAATGTCATTGAGTGCAAACGAATTGCAGCGTAATGCACTTTGAAGAAATAAATTATTATATACACATGAATATGCCCAGCTGGTATACCGCCTGCATTATGACATAGGTTCGTTAACCGCGGGTGTTTTGTGCGTCGGCTCCCACATACATGCCGACCTACATGTTCTGTGCACTGATGCTCCCTACATAGCACTATCAACGATTCAAATATTATGGCAACATGTAGTGCAATAGATGACCAGTTATTCAAATGGTGATGGTAAATTACCGGTCTACATCATATAGATTGCAAGCGATACATAATGATCTATCCATTCGTTAGGTGTATGGCTGATAAATAATATGGGTACATAGTGAGCCATTTAGAGCTTCGAATCATTTTGATGCGAATTTTTTTAGTCGAATGTCCCCACCTATTCACATAATCACCTAGTTAAAAATTTAATATTTAAAAACCCAGCTTTTTATTTCTGGTTGAAATGTTATGAAATGTTATTGAAAAGTTATGCTTGTTATGCTATATTTTTAACTGAGTATAATTTAGTCAAAGTAACTTTGGGTCGCTGTTTGTTGTATTTGTTTGTTTTGGGTTTCAAACCGACACTGTGTCTTGATCAATTGAATACAATTTGTATTAATACCCATGTCACATGTTGTTTAAATCTTTAATGACGAGCCGACCGCCCAATTTCGAGCCGAAAGTGGGGTAAGGTGATGGAACGTACGAAAGAAAGTTATTAGTGGCTCTTGATGGTGATCGTACGTCACGCGCCATATTTCTACGTGTGTACATGTCAAAAGAGACTGGACATAGTAGATGTCATTTGTTGGCGACTCCAGGTCAAATTGCATGCCGAGGATGACTGTCCAGATTTTATTTCTGACCAGCTTGTTGTGCAGTTTTTTTAACCAGTTTATTGCGCTGACAGTCGTCAATGTTCGAAAATTGCCAAGCTCATTAGGTTTATGAATTAGATTCAGATGGCTCCCGATGGAGCATCGTGGGTTCTACTCCTCTTTCCACTTCTTTGTTGCATCTGCCACGATTGGCTGGGCAGCCATGGAGCTCGTGAGACCGAAGACATGCTGCCAACAAGGACAAATTCTGTCATTTGCGCAATCGCAATGTATTAATGACTATACGATAAACAGCTTTTTTGGGCGGAAGCCAGTTCGTCCTACAGACGTATTTGACCGACCGATGTTAATATTAAATTTCAGTTTCATCGTATATGTATTTTTTGCTAATGTCTATTCTGCTGCCTAGATTAGATTCCTTTGGTGCTACCCCATTTCGCTGTACTTTGGTTGCAATACGATATGAATAATGGTTATTGAAGAAGCACATTGCGTGATGCTCGGGTTTTTTTTGGTGTGCATTTGCGTGGTATTGTTTTCCTAAATTGAATAGCTGTTTACAATCGGGATAACAATCGCGCCGACGCCTCAAGTTGCCTGAAAGCCTTCTGACTTTCCAGTTTCGTAAATTGGAAAGGTTTATCGGGAATTTTGTATGTGCCGTGCAGACTAGTAAAACTCGTGATGAGTGTGATCAATATCGGCGGGTGTTGAATAGTCATTATCGCACTGTGGTGGCCTGTGCCCTGTGGCTTAAAAAAAAGAAAAAAAAAAAATTGCAATCGTTTGTTCCTCAATGGCATTGGTTGCCTGGTAACGAAAGCCAACGAATTGAGAATATATTATAGAAAGCTGAATATATTTAAATGTAGCGACTAAAAGAAATTGGCGAACTGATTTATAAAATTCATGGCCTGCAACAAAAATAAATTATGATTCGTGAAAACACAGTAACTTTGTTTTACTATATCTACAAAATTATACGCTACTAGAAAAACCCTCCCGGCTTCGCCCGTGATAAGAGGGACAGGATTTTTTTCACAAGTTAGGAAATGATTTCCAAAATGATATTCAAAATATTTATAAATCCAGTTAAAAAATTTCCCCGCAAATAGTCGAATGTAAGAAACAATGTGTTATTTAATCAACAAACAAAAAAAATATATAAAAACTGCAATCAACGGAAAGAGCGTGTTGTGGTCCACCAGTAACTGACAGACGTACACACGGGCGACCACCTTTATATTCCTTTTATATTTTAAGTTAAACATTTTACATAAAATTTTATCTAAAAAAAACAATTCCGGCGAAATATAGGTCATGTCCGCCATTTTAATTTGGTCATCGGAATTACGAGTAATTTTTCCTTTTTGAAAATATTTTAGCTCGGACTATGGACAAATCGACCGCAAAACATTAGTGCTTCTTCCACCACCACCACCACCCATTTTTAATGCAAATTGGGTCGCACAAATTTTAATGCTCAATCTGTTCGATCAAACGCCGGTCGCTGAGGCGGAACCCGGACGCGCGTTTGCGTTTTCCCTGCCCCCTCCCGACGAAAAATAGAAAACAATCTACGGGATTAGCTGTTATGTGGGCTAGTTTCGACGTCACGACGGACTCGCGTGTCTATTTTAATACGCCGGCTCCCCCAGTTAATCACAAAGTCCTGGTCGAATCTGGGTCGTAGGACTACGGCTGAACCGGGGTATCGAGACAGTGGACAGGCGTCTGTTAATGCGCATGTATGGTAGTACCCGAGTGCAACCGCACTCAACGTTTCGCCATCACGTCGTCATGATTGATTGCCACAGTTTTAGTCAGCGCCCTCGAGAGTCACCGAAGGTTGGCGCGGTTAACGACACGGTAGTGGGGTGGTGACACGTGCGTCGCCGGGAAGATCGGCGTCGTTGGTAGCGCACGGTGTGACTGCGGAAATACCCGCGCGGTGCTTGGCGAATGGTTGGTCGTGGGTAACTTTGAATGTACGAGTTAGTAGCCTATCAACCATGTGTGTGTGGGCCGGAGGCTCGAATGCATTAGTCGTAACGAGTTCCGATAAATCGCCATGCAGGTGTTGGGAATTGATGTCCGACATTTGTTTTGTTCGCGTTCATTAGGCCAAAAGGTAGCCGATTGTGGCCTAATTGAATGTGTAATCCCATCTGCCGTTGAGATAAACATAGAATTAAAAAATCAGGATGCCGCAGAATTTAAAGCATAGGTTGGAATTATTTCCTTTATTTTCTCCTAACATTTCTGTGAATTGATGACGACGCAACACTGTATAAAAATTTCCCCAAAAAACAATGCACAAAAATATATATTTCTCTGCATTTTTTTTTAAAATTCTGTATCAAATAACTGATTTTTTACTAGGCAAGTGTGCGATTTGCTGTAGGGGTCAGGGGGTTCGACCCCCCTTTCATTTCAGTGGCCATACTTCCATATCGTGAATCAATAAATTGAAATGGTGATCGTGCATGGCAAACCGCCCTACCCCTGAAAATGACTGCCGATCCCCCCACTTTTTTTGGCAAATCGGATACTGGCGCTAGTAGACAATAAGGTTTCTCCGCAAATCATACGTTCAGTTTAAGGCTTTACCATTGACTTTGAATGAATAAAATGAACTGTATTGATTATACAAAAATTAATAAAGCGTGATTTGTAGCTATAATAAAAGTGTTATTGACATGTCTATAATTTTTATATTTTTTATTGTTCTACTTCTCACACGCTAAGCTTCTTTAGCGTGTGCTAATGAAATAACTCCTTTGTCTCTACTTCCATTCCGAAGGAAAAAACGAATTTTTCTCGTCCAAAAAAATGTTGAGGTCGTCACGGTCGGGAATTAAATCCGTCTCGGGCTTAGTAGGCAAACACGCTTACCACTAAGCCACCCTCGATTTTTATGTTTTCAAATTGTCATAGGAATACGGAATTTAAGATTTTGCCTGAACTACTCTTATCAAGATCCAAAAAAAAAATTCGTTCGTTGTTTCTGTACGCGTTTTGCATTGCGGCTCCCTTGACCTGATCAGCTGAAACGGAACAAGATTGCAGCGGGACGAATCTTAACAGTTCGTGCCTAAACAGCAAGGCGCCAGGCTGAAAACATCTGAATTTCTCATAGTTAACCACTCTACACTTCACTGGTGCGTCGTACGTTCCTCCTCTGCCCTGTTTATCATGTAAATATTCACGCAATCTGTGCCGCCACTACTTCGGTGCAACTTCTTCGTTTGCCAGTTTTTTATAGCCCACGTGGCGAGGCAAACAAGTTTATTTTTGCTTGTCAACACGCGACCGCAGTTCTTGCGCAGATGAAACTGGGTTCGACTTGGCTCACTAGTTTAATTCCCATCCCCATCTTCACGTACTCTTCGATCTCATTGTCTTTCCCTATGCAAATGAATGACGCCTACGGGTCAGTTAAAAAAAGGAAGACTTGTGGGCGCCAAAGAGATGCACTCAGTTTTCAAACTCGTACATTCTGAACGAAATTGAATTTTATATTTTCGTGAATTTCTTTGTGGTCATGTGTTTTTTTCAAGATTAGTTTAAAATTTTTAAAAAAAAGTTCGCGCTGCGCGCGCTTTTTCTTTACGTTTTGTTTGTGTTGCATTTTTTTAAATTTCGCGTGCTACGCACTCTGTTTTATTAAATATGGATGTCGTATTTTGATTAATTTTTCATACGCATTTTTCTTACATATTTAGGTAATGCATACGCATTTTTCTTACCTATAGGTGTTGTATTAAAAAAATTCCGAGTGTTGCGCACGTTCTTCCTTCGTGAGAGAAAATATATGGCAACTGTAATTTGATCTAAAAAACATGTCAGGGAAAATTTTGATTTTGGTCAGGAAAAGTCGGGGAAAATCTCGATTTTGGTAGCAACACTGTATAGGAGTATTATTTGTGACGATAAAAATATTATCTTTCTACTCGATAATTTCTTAGGACGATCTTTTGAGGACGAATTTAATGTGTTTCTTTGATTTAGAAGTGCTATGACAGTTTGCATGCATTACAGTTTTTTTTTCTTCACTTTTTCATCTTGCATATTTGAATCACTTAGCCATTGTGTTTCTCCAGTCTCCACAAGTTATTTAAAGTATTTTATCATTGACGGTGGACGACGTTTATTAGCTATTGTCCATTAAATTTATATCAAGCTATTGTTTTTTCTTTAAATGATTCCAAAGCATGAACCTTGCCTGTTGTTAACCATTGTTTTGCCCTAATGTAATTCAATAGAATTTCATTCGACGATTCTCAATCGATGTACGAAGTTTACTAGTCTATTCTACTTGTTCTTAAAGTACGGTTATGATGGCCACTTGTTGACTGACATTAGGTTTTCATGTCGACAGAACCATGCATGCTGGTAGATGCCTGTCCGTAAACGTTTAGCCTCCTGTAGTTACTTTTCGAACGGCTGACTTTATGCCTGTCGTTCGCGGAAAATTGTTAAATTGGCACATGGCTAATAGGCAATTAGCAAATATTTGTTGTTAAGTTGCAACCGAGATATTTTATTTCCACGCGCGCAATAAGACGATTAAATATAAGCACGTCTCGAGAATAAAGCGAGACATAATTTATATCCGCCTACGACCATCATGCACGAACTTTGCAAAATTATGCAAATTGTTTATTTAGAATTCTACAGGTCTTAATATCTGAAAACGTTTTACGTTTGTTTTAATGAGGCATGTCTTTTATTACGCCAGTCCTTTACCACTTCGATCACCTGTTGAAGTAAAATTCTAGGAAATTTAATTTTTTGAAGTATAGATTACATGCGTGATTTGATATCACCATGGCTATTGACTATACCGAGCTGCAACTCTTAATGATCGTAAACAATTTGAGTTTCGTGAGAGTGAACTGTCTTTTCCTAGGGTTCCTAGTAAATGCCTAAGGGTCAAAGAGAACGATGTACATTCGTTCTCGAGAAGTGCTACGTTACTAACGCATTTAGCAAGTTGGTTCTGTTTATTTTCTTTGGTAGACTACAGGTGAGGTGAATCATTGAAAGGTGGAAACGCGTCTCCAGTTTCTCACATTGTTCGTAGCACGCATGACCAAGTTGACTCTTTAATAAAATTTGAATTGACCGTCATTGAGTCGACATGGTTTGCGTATTGTTGCCACGCTGATTGTGTTGCCATACACGTATCGACTATTTGTAGTGTATGCATGCGCTCCCGGTATATTCGTGTACATGTAATTTTGTGGAATTGGCAAATTGCCAGAGCGATATTCACACGATATCGGATGGTGTAGTCGTTTTCGATTTTCCCCCCACTATCGACGTCATATTTTGTGACTTTGCCCATTGCATTTGAATGGACCTGCCTGACTATCTTGTGTCTATCTGTGCACAATCTATCTGTATTTGATATTCTATCATTACGGTTTCATTAAAAAAATACACTTCACCTGTCAGTTCTAGAAAAAAAAACCCCATTTGTTGCTGACAGTAACGTATTACATCTGTAATGCAAAAATAACCACTAGTTGACGTTACTTTCACCTAGAGTAAATGCACAAACGTAAACTCGATATCGCCTATAGGGAACAATTTGAAGAACTGTACGTCGAAGTTTGGATTGAGTTTTACACATGCACTCTGTGCAAACTGACTCTGGTTGCAATGTTTTTCAGTAGTACTCACTAGATGGCTCTAGTGTAGATTAATGGCGTATGCCGATTATTTGGAATTGATGCTTAGCCAGACCGCATGCTGTAAGCGCAGGTGGTTAATTTTATGCATCGATATGGCTGATGATATATGTGATTGGCTGGCTGGATTGCGAGATTGCATACAATCTTACTCGGTATGGCATTCATAGTGGCGCAGATCTCGAAATGCTGCACAAATACAGCTACTTCGGGCTAATCGAGCAATTGATCGTATAGATTACAGAAATAATTAATTAGTTATCGTTTGAATACTATAATGTTGGATCTGTTCACATGATATGATTTCGAACAGTCCGCCGAGGCCTCACTCACTCTTGCACACACCCTGTAGGATGGTTGGTCATCATAAAAATGTGTTTGTCCGTGCCTTTCATGGCCGGTTTGACTGGCGCGTAAACTACCAATATCGGATATGGCGTATTACTACTGGCCCCGGACTGAATCGTTTTTCTTTCTGCTTGGTGGGCGATTTTGAAATTGTCTCCAGTAATAACGTATTTATGTGGCATTGTCATGGATTCCTGCCTCCCCTTCTCCTACATAAAATCGCTTTCCCGCCCTTTTCTACACGGGGTACAGGCCCACTTCTCATAATACCGGACTTGGTATTAATAGTTAGATCGATGGCTCGTATCGATATGACAACGATAAAAATCAATATGGAGAATACTGGGTGCCTCCATTTTTGCTAGTACATACAAACTATTGTTTGGCGATATCGTCTTTGAAACGTCATTTTTCCTCGTAGGGCTAGCGCGCTCGCCAGCGATAATTTTGACACAATTGGCACCATGACAAAATGCAATGGCGGCGCCCATGAATCATGATGGTCGGTCGTAGCTAAGACTTTTTCGTTAACAGGCAGTTTCACTAGTTTCTAGTTTTTGCCTCCAATGGTGGCTCGATAATTTACAGCTTAATTAGATGAAACATGAATGTTTAAAAAAAAAAATAGTATCTTGAAAAATGCGTATAACGTTAGTTGTTGAGATTCGATCAAGGTAGTTAAATGAAAACTGTGATTTTTTTTTTTAATTATTTTATTTGATGAATGCGTCCATTTGCGAATAAGAATAACTTGACACGAAGTAGTGATAAATTATTATTGTGAGCGAATTAGATATAATTTTCTTGAATAACTTGACACGAAGTAGTGATAAATTATTATTGTGAGCGAATTAGATATAATTTTCACGTTTAATCTCGAATGTTTTGCGTGCGTGCTCTATTTTCGTAGTTTAGATAGACTGCTCTTGCGATTCAACAAAATGTCTTAAGCAATAAGTGAGTAGCACATTTTCGCATAGAACGTTCGCATATCACGAATTTCTTAAATTTCTTAAATTTCTACTCGTCGCCAACTGTCTGTCTAGCTCATTTTGGTGCTTAACTGACAGTCGATGTCAATCGATGACATTTCGCAAGCATTTATATTGAGGATGGGCGATAGAAAATATCGATGGTATTTTCCAACGCCCCTCCTCAGCGTAATGAACGGGTTGCTCAGGACGCGGATGCAGCTAGACTCCTTGATGGCCTCCGGTTGGTCCGTCCTGAATTGATATTGACTCGGGGGTGCCATTGTGTGCTGCCATTTATTGGTATGACTCTGTATGAGCGATATATTGAACCTTTCTTTCTGTATTCGGTTTGGTCTCAGGATTGGTGGATCAACGACAAGAACAAAAGCGAGTGCTAATCTCGTCTTATACGTCGATTTACGGCTAAGTTGCAGCTCAACCGAGCTATTGTTCCTTGTTTTTTTATACTCACTGGTCGTATTTTTTTGAGGGAGAAGTGAACCTATCGGACCTGTCGGTTCTCTTGTTGCATCCACGTGAAATTGTATTTTTTTGGGTGACCAGATGTTGTTACTTTCCCGCTGGCTTCACCCATTAAAATAAAAACAATTTAATTTCATCCAAGTCGCAAGCCGACGGTCCCGGGTTCGATTTCCGGCGCATGCTTTCGTTTATTCGCTAGCCTGGGTCACCCCTGAACTTCCATTAGGGAGTCCAGAGCTTAGGGGTGGATCCTGCAGCCTGGCTATACCAGCTGCCATTCCACATCCCTTCCCTTCCCCTCGCACATCTCCATATATACATGAGGGTGCAGTAATCCTGTAGTGCACTAGGCACTACGGTAATTTAAAAAAAAAAGTGACTGGAACAAAAATTGACAAGTTGATGTTTGGCTTGATGCTAGGAAAAACAATGCCAGTTGATTATCTTGCGGTAATCACAAATCATATTAAAAATGTGGCGTTGTGATGTGAACCAGTGAATGTCAAGTGACATTGTATGAGTTTGACACAAGTTATTTCTGTGTCATAAAAAATATTTTTGGCGTCTCGGCGTGCAACATGTGCTCGTATTTGGTTATTTGGTTAGACGTAACGAAGTGCTTTAACGGGTGGAAGTTAGCTTGCAAACTACATGTACTTTATGGCGGTAATACAGAGTGCAGTATGCACGTAGACGTTTTTCCAGCCCATTCGAATTTTCGCGTGCGGCTTTTTATTTTTGCCTGCCTCGTTTAATTTCATTACCTTTCAGGTATTTTGATGCCAAGCATTTGGCCCTGTGATGTTTTGCTTGTAAAAATAGGCTTTGTGCGTTTCATGAATCTCGGTGCAGGTATGCATGTGTGTGCTCAGCATTTCCTCACCGCATTTGACCTAACATATAAGCCTGTTTGTGTAATGTATTTTGCCTAACATGTAGGAGCGCAAATGGCTTATACGAAGTTTGTCCTTTTTGTTATTAGCTTTCTCTCCTGCAAAGCGAAACTGTGATGACAATATTTCACATGCGGCTGCTGATGCTGCCTCTTGCCAAAAAATAAATCTCCCGCCATTCACAGTTTGCGGGCAAAGCCGTTGCATCACTGACTGAGAGCCCTATCCAATTCTTCCTGTTTCTGCATTGTATATTAAACGTTCCCCATCATTATTTCGAAGTGGAACTAATGACATTTTGGTTCTTGAATGTACTGCTTTAATGCACATGTTCGGCATAAATTATTCACAATTCATTATTTGCAACCAGGAAATTGTTTTTGAATGATCAAAATTCTACCAAAACACGATGCACCATACTTGTACTTCGTATAAAATTTGCGATCAATTCATTCAATTGGGTGATGTCAAAATCGTGCTACACAAATAAACCTTTTGTAAAGTTTCTGATGAATGTCCTATGACTTAGGTGTATTGATTTTGTAGGTACAGTAATTAATTGTCTGCTGATGAATTGAAGAACTATAATCTAGAAAAACAAACACAGCAGGGGAAAATACAAATTTGATTAAATGTAAACAAGAACTATTTGTTATGACGACCCAAGCGGTGTTGTGACTCGCTGTATTTTTGTATATGCCGGTCGAATTAATATCTGTTTGTATATGTCTGTCGAAAAGGCCACATGGATTGCGAGATTTTCTCGGTAATCTAGGGAGTTTCAACCCCTCCCTTCGTGCCGTGCACACGTTGCACATAGGGTGGGTCGGAGAGTGGGGGGAGGGGGCAGTGCGTGGGCCTGCCTACGGACTACCTGCGTATATTGGCGAGGATGTGGTTTGGGCTTGGCTTTTTGTCAGGAGACCTAATTTCGAGTTTACATAATGGATAGAGATGAATCTTTATTGGTCGGTTGGCGTTTCCACCGGCACGTGTACACGCGAACGCATTTCTACCCTCGCGGTGAACGCCACCATGTTCCAAGTCATATGGTCGGTGCATACTGTAGATGCGTTAAGAAGGCTACCCTCCCCCTACACTGGTTAGAATAAATAAATAAACTTTCATTTATCGTAAATCGTAAATGCCATATTCAAATAAATGAGTGTATTTCCTATTAATTCAGTTAATATAAATGTTATTTATTAGTTATATGCCAGCTATGTGTAGATTGTTGTTTAAGAATTGCCAAGTGAAACTTTTTATTATTATTATTTCTCGTGACAAAATACGCACTTGAAGCTTGAAGGAACCTGAAGGCCACACGAATGTTTAGCCGTGATCTGACTCTCTTTAGTAACATAGAAACGCTTTTATACATATTTTTATTGGTGTATTTTACTGTGATTAAACGAATAAGGATAGCATTATAGTCTATCTGCAAAAAATGTCAAACGCCCACCGTTTCTTATTACTTGGAAATTCTCAATGCTTATTACCGACTGCATAAATCACTTACCCGTGCAGCGCAAACGTACTGTGCATATATGCGTGGGTGATATTGATCAGACAGCTGGCAAAATGCATGAAGTAGAGCGCTAACACGCACCTTCGAAGTAACTCTTTATTCTTGGTCTTGGCTTACTGTGTATGTGGATGGTCTCGATGTACTTTGAAATCTCTCAAACGCAAACGTGGTGTTTGTGCTCGGTTGTTGGGCAGTTTTCGGATGATGTGAGACTGACCAAGCAATAAATGACACTATCCGTACGGTATCTGTTATAGTCCGACCCGATTCGCGAAAACCGCATATAGACTGACACAATATATAGGCCAACGCCGGCCTGGTCATTGGGCTGTATTTGACATCGTCAAATATTGACCCAGCTGGATAAAAGCCGGTTCCGAGAAGGGTATTTCGTTGTTCAGTGGGTAGTCCAGCGCAACTTCATTGTCCTGGAAATATTCGCCCGAAAATCAAGAAAAACTTGGTCAGGAAATCATCAGGCATTCTTTGGAAAAACGTAGGCTAAGAATAACTATCGCCTGAATTGTTGAGATGAACAAGTGAAACTGACTGTTGTCAGTCTGAAATAAAATTAATCATGGAATTAAATTGTTTACAAATACTGTGTACTTGAAAACAAGGGCGTGTCATCATTTTGCTTATGATTTTATTTTTTAACCCGACTACTGACTCAAAAAGTTGTGAAGCTATTTTTTTTTTATCACCGTAGCGCCTAGTGCACTACAGGATTACTGCACCCTCATGTCTCTATGGAGATGTGCGAGGGTCAGGGAAAG